>JASDQU010242350.1:32298-52185 GCA_032191745.1 Picea mariana | reverse complement strand
TATGCTTTTTTCTCTGGTATAGAAATGATGCAAGTACAAAGAAAGAGGCACTCTTTGTGGAGTTTCCTTTGACCTTTGGCATGTAAGGCTACTACATAATCTCTCCTCCATTGTTATGCTCACATAATACCACTTTCAAATGTTTTTCTTAGCTATGGAACAAGATACAATACAAAAGAATGGAATCCCTTCTTCTCCTAGTGGCCTAGTATTTAACATAGCCCAATAACCATCTAGGGGTAGGTTTTTGACTTACTCAACCCTCAATTGTGATAGGGTTTTGGAACTTCTAGAATCTTCTTGAAATTAAATACATGGCTAGCCCCATATGCATGAGTAACTGGGGCTAACGTGGCATCCTCTCTGACCATGGTGGTCAACACAGTAGGTCAACTTGCGTGAGGCATAACTTTTGCATACGAGCTCTGATTGATGCGATTTTTGCACCGTTGGAAAGGTATCAATGTGTAAAATATCATAACAAGGTCCAATCTATGATGGGAAAGTTTTAAGCCCAAAAAATTTCATTTGATTCCTCAAAATGGCCCCAAAAGGTTCTGAACCCCAATTTTCCAAACTGGGATCTACCATGAAAATGGCCCTGCAAGCTAATTCCTCTAATTTTTTCCACTCTGAAAGGACTGATATAGATGAAAAACAATATAATGATCCAATCTAGATAAGAACACGTGACCACACACACCTACCTCTCAGGTCATTAAGCCAGGTTGATGCCCATGTAGAAGACGCTCTGTACAACCCACTCTCTTGTGTGATTAGGCGGTCTCGAAGGTAAATGATCGTTAGTTGGAAGGTGAAAGTATAAGAGATGATTCAATTTCCACCATAGGAAATGAATTACCCACATCACTACATGATCTCAAAGGTGAATATGGGAAACCTACTTATCATTTGACATGTGCGAGGGTGTTTTCATAATTGTTGTCTGCCTATATGTTTGGCTTTGCATATCTTTTGTTGGTTGCTTGTGATGAGAAATAAATACTCACACTAAACCAAACAGGAAAGAGAAGACATTTTTAAACAATAAATAAATGAAAATTACACACAATACATAAATATTTTACTATGGAAACTCAAAACCAGGAAAACCAACATTCCTTGAGTATCTTTCTCCTTGTTGTCTTATTCATTCAATGAAAAAAAAGTTACATGACTAACCTTGGTCTACACTTAAGACATAATTTCCATCATACTCTATTTCTTTACACAAGATCAACCCGACAACCAATTCATATTACATCTACATTACCAACAACATCCTCTTAAAGGATTCAACAACTTAATACAATTTCAACGTGCCTTATTTATAGACTTTACAACATGCAAAACCCTAAATCATGGCACCCAAAAATGGTTACAGATCCATGCAGATGATTGGCTACAAATCTCATGAATATTAGGATTTTGTTATAGTTGGCTTCAGTTAATTACCTAGTCGATATTCAATTAACTGCAACTCAACCTCCTGTTGGCTGACCTTTTGAATTCCTGTTGATCACTTAGAATTTGATTTCCTAGTCAATCACTGCAACCCTGACTTAACCATTGACTTGAATTAACTCGCCGGTTGACTTATCACCTAGTTGATCCACCTCTACTAGACAATCAAATGATTGTTCTATCACTGCAAAGAATATAACAACCCAACATTCTCCCACTCATTATATTCTTTGTTGATACAAGAGAACATGAAAATCTGTTCACTGACCCAGGGAAACAATGCCCATTGTGTCTCTACACCAAGAGAACTTCATAACACTCACAGACTTGGTCAAAGAGTCTACTATGTTTTCCAAAGTGTCTACCTTCTCCAACAACACCTTTTTTCTTTCTACCACGTCTCTCACGAAATGGTATTTTACATCAATATGCTTTGTCCTAGAATTGTATGTTGGGTTCGTTGCCATAAATATTGCGATTCGACTGTCACAATTTATCTTCATAGCTATTTTCTCAAGCCTGATCTTGAACATAATTGTTGCATCCATACTACTTCTTTGCTTCCATGAGTGGCTGCCATGTATTCAACTTATGTTTTTGACAAGGCTATGACCACCTATCACTTACTCATCTAGCTGATTGGTCCAACGAACATGTTGAACAAATATCCAATGTGATTCGTATTATGTTGGGAACTAAATGAAGGAAGAGATATAACAAATAAAAACACATATATATTGCAAGAAACACAATAATACAATTAAACTTAGATTATATTAATGATTATTTGAAATACAAAAGACTATAAAATGCAAAGAACACAAGCTAGCTAGAATGGTGGTAGCTTATCTCTGAAGACATAAATGTGAAGACTATGCTTATTCGAAAGAATTTGATTACAAAAAGGTCAAAAAGGATTTTTTAACATAAAGAATCAATGAGAAAACCCTAAATATCCAAAACCCTAACCTTGAAATATGAAGCGCCAAAAGGTTTGTGGGCCCCGATGTGGTTAGTTGATATGTCAACTTCCCAGGATCACAACGTTTGCATATGATCTCCATTTGGGGTGCTTGGTACCTCGTCGGAAAGGTCTAGCTTAGGAGCACACATTTTTTCAGCATATCATTTTCCTTTGGCTACATGCTATGCACCATCGAGCAAAAAAAAAAAACATTGTTTTGGGCCTCAAAACGACCACGGAAGTTTGGGACCAAAAAAACCGTAGAAAAAATGCCAAGATGTGGAACCATTTTGAATTAGTGGAACATTTGGGTGGCCACTAGTATCCACCTAGATCATTCCTCCCCCCTTAGGAAGAAATGGCCCCCATTGCATCAAGTTCTTCCATCAAATGGGGGAACTTTTGCTGAATCTGACTCTAGGTGAGCCACTTGCCCTCGTGAAGAAACTAAATTTCTTTGATGATCCGATAGAATTGGATGTTCTGTTGGCGGGTTCCCTTTGTATTGGTGTCTATCATTAAATCAACTATCACATGTTCAATGCAGTCATGATTTATTTTTATAGGGGAAAAATGCTCAGATGCTTCCGAAGTGTCCAGGAGAGGTGGAAAATATGGTCGAAGCAGTTCCACATTAAATACTGGGGGTAAGCCAAGGAAAGGGGGAATACTTAATTCAAAGTCATTCTCATCCATAGCCTTGCTGATGGTGTAAGGCCCATATTAGAGTGAGTGGAAATTTTGATGGGGTCCTATGAGCAACTCTTTCTGCAAATGCAACCATACTATTGGGTATGTGCTATATTCTTTGCGTCCATTTTTGAGTGGTTTTTCGTCACATGGTTTTCGCCGATGGTTTTCTATTTTCGATTAAGGAATTAGGGTTGTTAACTAATATGGGATATTGGATTAGGGTTTTGGATGCTACAGGATCATATATGTATATTGTATTCTAAACAATGTATGATGTGAATGAATATAGAATATGTTGGTTTTCCCATTTTGGGTTTGTTGGCACAAGGGCAGACCCAGGGTTCAACTCTAACAATGCACCAACAAACCCTAAATACTTGCCCTTTCATCCACACATGTGAAGTAGATGCGGTCTCACCTGAAGTAGCAATAGGGGGTTGCAGGACATAGGTGTCTATAACGAGAGGAAATGCAAAGTGGATCCAAGACAACAACACACATCAATCTAGTTATTCTTTATCTCACTTAAGCCTACTTCACAAGTTATATCTCAGATCTTACACAACAATGCAATAACAATATAACAGATGGAAAATAACATAACATCAATCACACATAACAACAATATATACATGTTTCACCCTCTCCCTAGGGCTACGCACACATAACTGTGTTTCTTGATATATTATATGAAAACATACAGTTCTATCTACGCTCTTAGCTTGCAGATCTCTCTCTCTTCTCTCGTCCCTCCCGGTGCACCCAACTGCAGGGTTGATCTTCGCACCCAACTGAAGATCTTACAATACAGTATCAACATTGTTCTCTACAATTGATTCTCAGCAATGAAAAACAACATCCATAGTATCAACAACCCAACCTAGAACAAACCCTCCCAAGTCTTCTAGACCTTTATTTATACATTACATAACAAAGTCTAGGTGTCAAAACCCTAGATCCAAAACCCTAGATGCCAAAACCCTAGGTCAACTTGACCCATGCTTTAAAGGCTTCACCAACCTGTCTTTCCTTATTTTCTGTGAGGTGCTCCAAAGCACTTGTTGATGTCTTCTTCCACTTGCGGAGTTGTCCACGATCCATTTTCCTTACTGCTTTATCTTCCTCGATCTTCTCTTCCAACAGATAGCTTTTCCTTCTTTTTCTCCTTCTTTTCTGCTTCTTTTCCCACTTCGACCCTTCCTCGGTTTATGTGTCTTCCACGCAGTTTGTACTTCGCCTTTCTTCCTTAATATTTGCTTCCTTTCATATACAAGGGCCAACAGGTCCCCAACATTCACATGTGACTCGTCTCAAGTCACTACAAGACTGAACCTTCTATTTTACTTCGACTTCAGATTGCGCAGGGCAGCCTATGTTTTCTACTCAGTCCCTCCCTTCCTTGTGCAAATTGTCTTTTCTGTGTCTGGTACATAGTTTCAACTGCACCTGGTACCCAGACCCTTCTTCCTTTGTTTTTACTGAGAGCTGCAAGGCAACTGGTTGTCATAATACAATTTCAAGTGGCTCCCATTTACTAAACCTTCCTTCCATTCTCCATTCAGAGTCTTCAACTACGCAACTCCTCCTTTTGTAACATAGGCAACTTCAAATGGCCCTAGCCAATGTGTCCTGAACTTCCCTGGATGCTTCATGAACTTGCTTCCATGTAGCAATACCAAATCTCCTTGCTTAAATGCTTTCTTCTTGATATGTTTATCATGGTAGGCCTTTTCTCATTCCTTCTGTACCTGCTGATGAAATCCTGCAATAAACCCGTCTTCCTCTAGTTCCACCAACTACGCAAGCCTATCTTGCACAGTGCTCGTGTCATCCATATCTATAAACGCTGCAATTCTTAAGCTAGGAACTAAATATTCCATTGGTACCACTACTTCCCAGCCATATACCAACTTAAATGGGGTCTGTGTTTTTAACTTCTTGCAAGTAGTTCCGTAGGCCCATAATACTGCTGGAATTCTTAAATCCCAATCATCTATATTAACACTACAAATCTTAGTCAGTGCTGTCTCCAAGATCTTATTAAAGGCTTCGACTGTACCATTCACATGTGGGTGGTATGGAGTACTCTTCTGATGGTGAAATTAAAATTCTTGAGTCAAGGCTTCAATAGTTTTGTTGATGAAGTGTGTGCCTTGATCACTCATGAGGATCTTCAGGCATCCAAACCTTGTTATAATATCCTCAAAAATGAACTGCGCAGCTGTAGCTGCATTACAATCCTTAACTTCTCTTGCTTCTTCCCATTTGGTCAAATACTTTGTTGCAGTGATAATGTATCTAGCTTATGTGTGCCTTCCTGGTGGGTTAATAGGTCCCACAAAGTCAATGGCCCATTTATCTAATACTTGCAATGTTAATTGTGGTTCTAAAGACATCTCATCTCTTCGAGAAATCTTTCCTACTCTTTGACATACATCACAGGCTCTGTAGTATTCCTTAGCATCCTTATGTAAATTAGGCCACCAAAGGCCAGCTCTGAGAATATTCTACGCTGTTGCTTTCCAGCATAATGTCCTTCTGCAATGCCTTCATATGCTTCTGCCAGAATCAATGGTCTTTCTGCCTCCATAACACATCTCCTCAAGATCTCATCGGGTCCCATTTTATACAACTGTCCAGCTATAAGTTGAAATTCAGATGCGTGGACTACCAACTATTTCTTCTGAATGACTGTGTATTCACGAGATGCCATTCCTATGGACAGGAGATGAACTATCTCGACGAAGTGAGCATCGACTTTCCTGATGGCCAACAATTGTGCATCTTGAAGTGTATCCTCTAGACTAGTAGGTTCCTCTCCATGTTCCAACCTGGATAAGTGGTTAGGTCCTTTATTCATTCTTCTTGGCTTAACCACAATCTCAAAGTCATATTCCTAGAATAACAGTAGCCATTTGCATATTCTTCCCCCCAACACCGGCTTGTTGACTAAATATTTTAATGCAGAGTGATTAGTGAACATCTTGAAATTTCCTCCCAACAAATAGTGTCTAAATTTTTGTAGTGCATAGACCATAGCCAAGCCTTCTCTTTCAGTCGTAGTGTAGTTCCTCTCAGCTATATAAATCTTTCTGTTAGCAAAGGCTATAGGGTGTTCAATGTCTTATGAACCCGGCTGTGCTAAAACTACCCCTAGTGCAATGGACTAAACATCGACATGAACATTGAACTCCTTACTCCAATCTAGAAAAACCAAGATTGGCGTAGTGACCATTTTCTGCTTTAGTGTGTCAAAGCTTTGCTGACATTCTTCTGTTCATTGGAATTTGTTGTCTTTGTTTAATAGCTTCTCCATATGTGTTGTTATCTGTGCATAACTCTTAATGAACTTTCTGTAGTATCCAGTGTGCCCCAATGTAGTGCGCAACTATCTGACTGAAGTAGGGGGAGGTAGATCAACAATGATGGAAATCTTGGAAGGATCGACTAACAATCCCTGCTTACACACGATGTGCCCTAGCAACACTCCAAAGGGTGAAAAGAAAATACATTTTTTTAAATTCAGGGCAATCTAACATTGCCTACATTTATCTAAAATCAATCTTAAACATTCAATATGGTCTTTCAATAAGCTAATTACAGTACAATCATCAAAATAAGCTTCTAGGAACTTGTGTAAGAAGCCCTTACATGCTTTGACCACCACCTTGGAAAAGAAGGATGGTGCATTCTTCAAGCCAAAGGGCATCACAATGTACTAAAATGAACCCCATTCTGTTGCAAATGTGGTCTTATGTTGATATTCCTTAGCAATTCTGATTTGATGATAACTTGAGAATCTGTCTGTGAATGAGTAGACTTCCTATCCTCCTACATTATCTAGAAATTCATCAGTAAAGGGTGTAGGGAAGGGGTCATGTAGGCATGCATCATTCAGTTTCCTCAAATCTACACAAATTCTGATTTCTCATGTCTTCTTATCTTGGACTTCCATAGGGATAATCCATTCAGATTCTTGTTGATTGCCGCACATGATTTTGATATTTGAACAAGAAATTGCATTTTCTGTAGCTGCCTTCCCCTCGATTTCATAAACGTTTTAAAAATTTTTGAGATAATTACTGTGTTAAGAAATAATTTGATTAATCTCTTATTGTCTACGCTTTCGTTTTGTTTTATGTTTGATTCATGACTGTAAGCATGAATCAAACATAAAACCCTAGCCTGGTGTTATAATTTGTATACCTTAGAATGCATTCTTTTAAAGGTCATCATGCTTATATCAAATCTAAATCCAATGTTTGAGTGACCTGTTTTTTGATGTTTTGAGTTTTGATATAGTTATTATATGGTTTGATGATTTGTATTCAATTTATGAAGAGCCTTTTTGATATATTTGATAAACCCCTTGCAAATTCAATAGTCGTGTTAGTAGTCATGACAATCAATGCGCACCTGCTGTACTCTATCCTTACCTCACCTTACTGGCACAACATATTAACAAGCCATTCATTGCATTCACAGGGTTTCGATACTCTATATGTCTGGTACTCATTACATGGAATGGTAAAGCATCTACGATCAAACCCTTGGTGTTTGCTCCCACTACCTTTGATATGATAACACACAGGCTTTGTTATGGTCCTTTTCCCCATTATCCATTCAGATTTGTTCCTATCGCTCCTGTTGTAGGAAAATCTCCCTGTGGACAGGTAGATTGCCTCAAAGAGCTTGACCCTAACTCTAAGATAGAAAATTCTTAACGTGGACACTGAATTCCTTTCAAATCTATACAAATTAACACATGAGAAGGAAGGAGAATATAAGTACCTCTTTATCGACATTTGTCCCTGCACGCTTCGAGTTGAGCTCCAATCCTTTGCTCCTCGACAAGCCCTATAGAAAAACAAGATACGACCACTTCCTAATCTATTGATATTAATTTGAAAACAGATCTATCTATCAATGATAAGTTCATGTGAGATCAGACACAAACTAGAAAGAAACATGCCAAGCGTGTCATATTAATGAGAATAATGACAATAGTACTTACAATCGTAGATGCAAATGTGACAGCTTCATCAAGTCCCCTTCGTCTAACCCTTGCTCGAGAGATCCACAACCTGGATGATATCAGCTTCACTGATCACTCTCCTTTTGGCTGACTGTGTGTTTCCTATGAGATCATAGGTTTCATGCTAGAAATTCTTCCCCCTTTTCACCATTATAGAGCTTGCTTATATAGGTTAAAAGGGGCTTAACCTCTTGAGTTATCTTTAGAACAAGTTGAGGAATTCCCTCCTTGGATCAGGGATCTTCTGATGGAACCAAGAATTCGAATGCAACTGCCTTCTAAACTTGAGAGATCCTCCCCTTATTCTTCTCAACGGGCCAACTACTACCTCAGATTAGACAGCTCTCCCTCAAAAGGGGCATCAGAGCGCTGTAGCGCTCCCTAGGAAGCTTGAGGGAAGCGCCAACGCTCCAAAGGTGGATAACGCTCCTTCAGAGGGGCAAACAAGCGTTACAACACTCCCTGAGGCCTTATAGGGGAGCGCCAATGCTCCTAAGGCTGATGTAGGGGAGCGCTCACCCTCAAAACCCTTGTTTAAGAGCTCTTTTCAGGTGATAAGAGTTCCTTGACTTCAGTTAATCAATTTCCCTCTTCCAAATCAAGTGTATGAGATGTCTTTTAAGTGCCTCCTTAGTGTCATCATTACAGTAGTATGTTTGAACAACATTTGCGACACTTGTGACCAACTTGTGACACTTGCGAAAGTTTTAAGGAACATGCGACACTTACGACAGTTGAGAGGAACATGCGACACTTATCCAGTTGAGAAATTTTGACGTGTAACAGCTCCTACTATTCAAACCTAAAACTATTTTGAGTTATCCCTGTTACGTTCTAGTCGCATTTGTCATGTCTCTTGTCATTCGCTTGGAGCCGAATGGCTAGCAGACATTACTCTCTCATGACGATGCAATCGAGGACTTAAAAATCCAAGGTTGGGATGCTTTCCTTAAAATATTGGAAGTCTATAACCTTCAGGCGGCGAAGGATTTTGCACAAACCTTCGATGGTTGCAGAGCGAAAATTGGGGATACACAGTTGGAGTTAAATGAGGGTTTTGTAAGTGAAGCAATAGGGCTTCCATTGACAGGAGAGGAATGGTTCAAAAACTCACAAATTGAAGGAGTGCCATGGAGCCTGTTTGTGATGTCCCAAAAATCAACTGTTGTGAAAAAGGTATTCCCATTTCCCTGGTTAAACCTAGGTGGCATAGCCTGTTGTCGATTCTAAAACAATTCGTGACTTGTGAGGGTCGATACAGATTATTCTTCCTCTATCATATTCGCTTAATCATGCATTTAATTGGCTTTGAATTAAGCATGCCATTTTATTTGTTGAGAAGTCTCTATAAAATGTCCAAAAGATATAAGAGACAGAGTGTTGATTCAAGTCTTTTCCATCCCGGATTGATTAAGATTTTGTTGATTCATCACTTGCCAACCATGGGCGACTGCTGGGATAAGTTTTTGGTAAGGAATGGTTTTTCCACGATAGTTCCTATAGTAAACCCTAACTTAGGCGAGTCACTAATTAAAGACCAACCTAGTATTTCAAGAAATGGATCAAACTCTCTTGACAGAAACCCTCTAGACGTCGGGATGACGAGTAAGTATTCACCTATAAGATTTTTTGAGCAAGGGAATGTTAAGTTGAAGGTTATTAATCCTTTTGTTCTTGAAATTGAAGTTAGCCCGATTAATATTATTAACCCAGATGTTGAAAAACCTCGCAAAGGAATAACAAAGGAATGCACGGACTTAGGGTTCAAAAACAAAAAGGCAGGTCACAAAATTTTGAGAAAGCTTAGGAAACGATCTGATACTCGTTTGAGCTCAATCGGTCCGATCGATATCGACGAGTGTTTAGACCCTAAGATCAGAGAGTTCCTTGTTTTAGAAGACCCAGATTTGCAGGGTTACAGGAAGAAAGTCATTGGTCCTACTGAACCCTACGACTTTGTGACAAATTTGCCACATTGCCTCAAAGGTAAGGATGGGTTCTTTAGTATCAGGCCTGATCAGAAGCAAATAATAGATAAGGTGGATACACCCATGTTTGACCATGCACTCCATAGACTTTCCATTTCTCCTGTACAGTGTAATGTTTGTTTCTATTGGATCGAGCGGTATTACACCGATATCCCCCTTCTTCAGGCCCGAATCAAAATGCTTACCACTCAGAATGAATCATAGAGACAAGAAAATATCAACCTCAAAATGCACGAAGAGAAGGAGTCCAAACACATTAAGAGGTTAGGGAACCTAGTGATAAAAAATGCAACCAGTGTCAAGGCGATAATTAATTCTGAACTACCCGACCCATGTTTAGTCAATTTGTAAAATGGTAAAACAATTTTCCTCTTATTATATTCTTGTTATCTATTTTGAATTGAATCGATTTGGAATTTGATTTTTTTTTCTAAGATAAGACTGGCTACAAAATCTTTCGATTCTGTAGTCAAGTCTCTTTTAAATAAAGAATTAGAAATTAGTTATGGGTAATTTTCTAACTTATTTTTTCGTTTTTCATGAAATAGTAGATCCTGCTGCTGATCATCTGGGGGAAACATATTCGATTATGCATATGAATGATTAGTAGTTCCTTTTTTGTTTGTTTTTCAAAACTTTGATCAATTTTTGAGTAAAATCAACTATGTTATGATTGGCTGTTAGCCCACTATTTTTGTAATATTTTGATTTTATGAAATCCTATCCTATCCTGTGAGTTAGGAGGATGTGATTTCAAATCACTTTAAATACTGTTCATTTTGTAAGTAATAGACATCTTGTCCTAGAACAAATTATGGACAAATGATATTCAGAACTTAATGGACCAACTTTTAGCATTTCGGCTTTAGACCAATGTGAAGTTGTCTCGTTTATGTTTTGTCTCACTTATTTTGGAATATTAATGTGTTGTATAGCTTTAGTCTCAATGAAATATGATGTTCCATTTTATTCATGTTTTAAATGTTGTTTATAATTTTCTATTTCACAAATTATCACTGTGATCATTATATCGATTTTAATATCATCATTTACATATGATATTTAGTTGATTGATAAAATTAATGCTTTACATTAAGATTTCTGTTACTGTAATCATTCATAATTATAAGATCATTGTGCACACATGTCTACTATTTTGTTCTCATATCCTAGCTACCAATAAACATTTGGAGTTTGTTCGTGAGGCATCAGTACAAGCATGTCATAGATTTTTCTTACAGGTGGGACAACTAGAGTTTTGGATTGCACAAAGGCATAGGCATAGTATAAAAGTAATCTCAGATTAGCTTTATTTCCATTTAATTTCTGTTATTTTACCTATTAGCGAAACATGACAGTTTTAGATTAGCTTTAACCATCACTCTATCCTTGTTTCATAACATATTTTATTTTAAGTTCTTAGATTTATGTTTAGAAAACATAAAATATAAAAAATGTGCTTTCTTTAAATACTTTTGAAAACAGTTACCAAACATTGAGTTTGCAAGCCATCTACTAAAAAACTTGCAATCTATAATTACTATGTACATAATGGCATGTTCATATTTATCTTTCTGTTGAATGTATTTGTAAATAATTAGATTAAAAGTTTATATATTATTATAGTTTTAGCATTAGTCAGTTTATTTATTATTTTTTTTTAAGGACCCTAGTTGGCTAATAGAGCCATTAAACCCGTCAGAATAGGTTACACCAAACGACTTGGGTTATTTAGACAACCCCGGTCCAGATCTATTCTTCCAGTTGATGGCCTGTCAAATTTTCCCATCAACAAATGGTGCTAGAAGGAGGGCCTGAATTCAATTGATGGCATGTGGAGGTCGCAAGACTTCTCCTCCACACACTAGCTCCCCTGTTGTAAAGTGTAGTTGCTCAGACAAAAACGTTACACTTGAAAAAAAAACTACCTCAAACGATAATCCTTAGTTTCCCGTTGAACAAGTGACACCATCTCCTCAAGGGGCCGATGTCCAAGAAATTGTTTGTCAGTCACTCATAAGGACACATAGTGCCTTAGCCCGTATTAGACAACCTGGTAGGCCACTTAACCAACCCTTATATTTCTTGGATATCCGAGAACAACTTGAAGTCACTGGTCTACTCTCAAATCCTTTAGGACATAATACCACCGATCCTATCGAAACACCTACTCTTGGAGCCGGAGGGTCTGGTATCCCACCTTCCCCACCTGGTTCATCTCCATCCTCTTCAAGAGGAGAGTCATCTGACGAAGGCAGTTCCTCATCTGAATCATCTCAGCCTTCGACACCACCAACACCCATAGCAAACTAAAACAATCCTGCCAGACCTTGGCTCGATCAAGATGCCATGGTTGTACCTGGACTACAACATCCATTGCTGAAACACCTAGAGAAATGGTTGCCTAAATTTGATCCAGATTTTAAACAATCTGTTGAGGATCACATAAAATTTTTATGTTGGCCATTAGACTCCGAAATGTAGAGAATGAAGATGTAGTATGCATAATCTTTCCTTATACTTTTGAGGGAAATGCCTCCACATGGTATTTTTCCCAACAACCCTAGACCATTGTCTCTTGGGACAAGTTTGAAACCTATTTCTTAGAGAAGTTTGGAGATGAAAAATCTCTTGAAGTCTTGGTTATGGAGCTATCCAGTCTAAAAATGAATCCTAAGGAAAAAGTAAAAGATTTCAACCAGAGATTCCTTACCCTAAAGAATAAGATCCCTATAGATTCTATGCCCATAGAAAGTCTAATTGTCGCATATTATGCTAAAGCTTTGCACAACAATATCGCCATATGGGTCAAAAGGTCTAAAAAGAACACTTTGTTAGAAGCCTTTGAGGAGGTAAGTCAAATTGAAAAGGATATATTAAGCTTAAAAGACAATCTTAGCAGTGAAGCCGAGCTAACTTCAACTAAGAAAAAAGTAGAAATTCTTACGAAACCGCCTTGATTTAAAAATTAGCAAGAAAATTTAGACTTAGAAAGATTGCAAAAAGCCTTCCAAAAACTGTCCAATTAGGTCATGGACTTGAAAAGATCAGCCGAGGAGGCATCCACAAGCAAAGGAAGTTTTAAACCTCCTTGCAGAAAACCTTTTCCTCCCAAACGACCTAACCCAACCACCGAGGGTCTCAATTTCGAAAGCTTGTAGTACGCTTTGCAAACTATCTTAGAAGCACATGATAATTCTACTTCTGTCCCTCCTGAAAGTTCTGAGGATGTAGTTGAAGAAGAAGCACCGGAAGAGGATGAATCATCTCCCAACATCTTCGGTCACTTCTCAGATAGTATCTTCCAAGAAAATTTTGAAATGGTTCACCCCTACAACACAAGAAGCAAAACACAGAACAAACCTTTCTCTGAAGCGAGTAATAATGTGTTTCCAAAACAGTTGAAGCAAGCTGGAATTAAAAAAAGTTTGGCAGCCCCTGTTTTAGAATACGATTTAATTAAAGATCTAAAAAATCTGAGGGCTAATATTCTGTTTTTGAGCTGCTGAAATTTCCCCTTATTTTGAAGAAAATGCTTTAAAGCATCACTGAAAACAGTAAAAACAATGATCCTAGCAGCAAGAAAACTGCAAAAATTGGTTCCAAAACGGCCAAAAGGATCCCAACTAAAATGACATCTGAACCTCCAGATAAAAGGGATTTAGCTGAAAAAATTGTATCAAATGTAGATAAAACTGTTTTAGGGACAACAACAAAAAATCAACAGAATTCTGCTGTTAACACTCAGAAAAATGTCCCACCTTTCTTGTTAACCTTTGAAATTTTTAATAAGAATGTACATAATTGTATGGTCAATTCCGGGGCATCGTCAAACATAATTCCTCTATCTGTTTATAAAAAAATTAACGCAAAAGTCCAACCTTCTGATCTCAAAGTCATTAAGCTTGATCAGATGAATGTTAAGGTAATCGGTGAGCATAAGAATGTCTTGGTTAGATTATCTTCCAATCCTAAGGTTCACCAAATTATTGACATTATTGTTTTTGACATCCCCTGAAGTCTATGGTTTTTTTTTAAGCAGGAACTGGTCCGAACAACTGCATGGTTTCTTTGCCACAAAGTGGTCTCATTTGTGGCTACCAGAAAATGGACAGCCAAATAGAATCAGGATAAACAGAGAACGCTATCTTAAACACACCATGATGGATTTAAATGATGCAAACAAACCTTTCACCGCATCTGCTAATTCATTTGAAATGCAGGGAATGAATACCTTATTTCGTAACTTCATGACCAAAATCTCTGCTATCACTGATCCAAGGCAACAATAAGAAATTATGACCTATACTTAGACATCATCTTGGCCAAGCATGTCAAACACTGCTGACGAAGCTCAAATATCGTCATTGTACTTTGATGGATCCAAGTCCAAAGAAGGAGCTAGTGTAGGATGTGTTCTCATAGATCCTGTAGGTAATAAGACTTTCATTGCCTGTCGATTAGAGTTCGAGTGCACTAATAACACCACCGAATATGAATAACTTCTACAAGGGCTTAGGAAAGCTCTGAATACGGATGTACAAAATTTAATGGTATTCGGTGATTCAGAAATCATGGTTAGGCAGGTAAGAAACTCCATACATTGCTTATCACCACATCTGAAAAGTTACCAAACTGAGGTATGGAATTTAAGGCAAAATTTTTCAGCATTTAACATAAATTCCATTCCTAGATTGAATAATTCAGAGGCTGATTTATTGGCTAATGTTGCTTCTAAACTATTTCCCATAGAAGGTCTTTCTCCTAATGCGTTTTCGATTGAATTGTTGTTCAGGCTGTCAATTCTGGATAACATCACCAATTGGAGAGTGTTCGACGATGACCAATAGTTCATCAACTTCTTGCATATGGAGGACACCTTCCAAGGTGTAGTCATTGATAAAGGCACTCACGATGAAAACCTCCACAATTTCATGGTAATATCAGATCCTAGATCTCTTGAATCGACATCTGATCTGGTAAATTCTATCCCCAGATCTGTTGTAAGACTAGAGAACTTTTATGACTTGCATGATAAATTTAGAGGGTCAGTTAATTGCAAAATGAACAGTTCTTCTATGATTTATGAGACGGTGAATTTAGGGACAAAGGAAAATCCTCAAAATATCAATTTGGGAACATGATGCTCCGAGCAAGAACGATCTGATTTTATAAAATTGTTTAAAGAATTTAAAGATGTTTTTTCTTGAACCTATGATGATTTGAAAACATTTGATTCTAATATCATACAACATGTCATCCCCATGAAACCCCAAACCCAGCCTTTTCAGTAGAAATTAAGAAAGATGCACCCTAAATTGGAACCCACTGTTAAAAAAGAACTGAAAGTAAGGAAGAAAAGTGGTGAAAGTCGACTCTGTGTCGACTTTCAAAACTTGAACCGAGCGTCTAATAAAGATAACTATCTCATTCCTCCAATGGAACAAATTCTTTAACAGGTGTTTGGTTCCGAAAGACTTTCTCTGTTAGATGGTTTTTGGGATATAACCAGGTCCTTGTGTCTCCCTCAGACCAACTTAAAACCACCTTTCCTACCCCATGGGGCACTTATGCCTACAAGAAGATGTGTTTTGGGCTTATAAATTCCAGAGCCACTTTTCAGAGAGCAATGGACATTGTTTTCCGTGGTCTCATAAATAAATCAGTTGTGGTCTATCTTGATGACGTTACCGTCTTCTCTAAAGACAAGGAAGATCACTTGTCTCACCTTAGGGCTGTACTAGAACGATGTCGTAGGTTCGGTATATCTCTCAACCCTAAGAAATTGGTCTTTGCAGTAGAGAAAGGTAAATTGCTAGGGTTTATAGTATCGAAAGACATAATGATCATTGACCCTGAAAGAACCCAAGCAATCGCTAAACTCTCCCCTCCTTCCAAAAAATCCATGCAATCATTTTTAGGCAAGATTAATTTTGTCAGAAGATTTGTTCCAAGTTTTTCAGAAATGGTAAGACCATTACATAACTTAATTAAAAAGGATATTCTGTACCATTGGGGACCACAAGAAATTCAAACTTTTGACTCCATTAGAAAAACAATAGTAGAAGCTCCTTCCTTGATGAGTCACAATTTCTCTTAGAATTTCACTCTTTACACCTTTTCTTCTGACCGATCTTATGCTGCTATGTTAACACATAAAAACACTGAAAGTAATGAGATACCCATTGCCTTCATGAGCTCAAATTTCAAAAGAGCAGAGATTAATTATCCAGTAGTAGATCAACATGCATATGCTGTTTTTAAAGTAGTGAAACACTTCCGGTCATACCTGCTGAAATCCAGAACCAAGGTTATTGTTCCTTACCCAACCATAAGAAACCTACTAGTGCAAAAAGAGCTGGGTGAGAAAAGGGAAAATTGGATGACGTCCTTACAAGAGTATGACCTCAAAATAACCCCTACACAAATTGTTAGAGGTCAAGGCCTATGTAAACTAGTTGCTGATTCAGTTAAAGAACAAGAAAGTCAAATTAACACCTTAGCTGTAAATCAACATAATGAAAAACAAATCAACTGTGCACAAGTTGCTTCCAATTCTTGGTATGAGAACGCTAAATTTTATTTGACACATGGATCTTCTCCTCTCCACCTTGATCCTAAAAACATAAGAGCACTTATGTTAAAATCTGCATCTTTCCAGTTAATAAATGACATTTTATTTCGAAATAATTTTGACGGTGTTCTTATGTGTTGTTTAGACAAGGAAGAATCAGAAAAAGTACTATATGAACTTCATGCAGGTGAAGCTAGTGGACACTTCGGTGGAGACACCACTGCTCGTGTTAAGAGCTGGGTACTATTGGCCCACTTTGCTTAAATATGCCCACATGCTGTGCCGTAAATGTATAGTTTTCCAAAAGGATGCAGGATGGGTTAAGAAGGCAACATTTCCTTTGCAGTCTATCACTGTAGATTCCCCTTTTCAACAATGGGGTCTTGACATCATAGGAACGATTAATCCTTCTTCCTCACAACAACATAAGTATATTATTACAACAACGTATTATTTTACTAGATGGTCTGAAGCTGCACCTTTGAAAGTGGTAAACACGAATCAGGTAGTATCTTTCCTTAATTTGCATATCATTACTCGATTCGACATCCCTGAATGTTTGGTCTTTGATAACGCATCTTATTTCTCATCCCTTGATATGAATGTCTTTGCCTTAGAAAAAAGGATTAAATTAAAATATTTTTCCAACTACTACCCTCAAGGAAATGGCCTAGCATAATCAACAAATAAAAATTTAATCAAGATCATTAAGAGGACAGTTTCGGAAAACCATAAGAACTGGCACAATGCACTATATAATGCACTTTGGGCTGATAAGGTGACACTAAAAACCTCTATTGGTAATTCCCCTTTTTTCTCGTCTAAGGAAGAGAAGCAATCCTCCCTCCACATGTTTTATTTCCATCTCTGCAATTATCGCAGAAAGTCCAAGAAGAGGACTTCCCTCCTTTGGAAAGTCGAATTAATGCTTTGTTAAAACTGGAGGAACTAAGAGCACAAGAAAAGCAGAAGTTATATCAGCATCAACAGATTGTAAAAATATGTTTTGATTCAAACTCTTCTTTAGATAGGAACTTCGATGTAGGAGACTTGGTTCTCAAATTGGATAAACCGCACGAGGGAAAGGGGGAACACACCAAGTTCCAGAATCTGTGGTTGGGACCGTTTGTAATTTATGAAAAACTAGGTCCCAGCTCTTTCCGTATGCACAATTTGGAGGGACAACCAGACACTTTCCAGGTGAATGGCCAAGCTCTCAAAAGGTATTTCTTCTGATGACTCCAGATGCACCTCTCTGTACACATTTTTCTATTTTAATTCTCTTTTCTATCTTTTGATTTTGCTTGTTTTCATTGGTTTCTGAATAAATTTATGTCCGAGCCACCATTTTGTTCATGAAAGGAAAATCATAAGTCTAATCCTAAAGCAACAGTTGAGGTAATTTCAAAGCACCAGTAGTGTAAATTGCTAAAACTCAGACTAGCAGAAGAAACTTTCTGTTCAAAATAGTGTTCCTAGTTTGTCTTTACAATCACGAGAAGATACGATCATTATTAAAACTCTTGACGTTGTCCCAATTTTTAAAGAAAACAGCTCAAGTATGCCTTCCTATCCTTGAAAGGTTGTTCTTAATAGAAAACTAAGAGTTCAGATCATGATGAAGGTTGTCAAACGAGAAATTGGAAAATATCAAGTTTTTCGAAATCTGAAATTTTTAGCATCACCCCGCTCTCTTGAATATCATAAAGTTTATGTCAATTTGTAAATAAATTCTAGAGAGTTGAAAGCACTACAAGGTGTGGGAAGTGTCTGTAAACCTGCCGAGATACTGAACAGGTCTGCTGGCAGCGGGTGAATGCATGCATGATGCCAAGGCAACTTCGCCGGGGTACTGAACAGGCCTGCTGGTAGCGAAGCAATGTTGGGTTCAAGAAAATTGTCACGTATGAATTTTTGGAATTGATCGTAAAAAATGTCCTTCATCTTGAATAGTTAATTCTTGGACAGGGTAGAGGTGTTAGAGTGGGTTAAATGGCATCCTTGCCGAGGCTATGGATGCCTGCTGGCAGCAATGACACTGTCAACAATATTAGAGTGAATTGATTAAACGTCGTCTCACTCGTAATTAAAACTTGTCACCAGATTGCATTTGGACAGAAACACATATGACGCTAGACTGTGTGATTTTCTGAGTTTGATCGGAATGATTCACTTGCTGTTGATTGTTCTTTAATTTTTCAATCATTCTGATCTGTCCTAACATGAATTTTTTGGTGATGCAGAGATAACTGCTTCGCCCAGTAAGTCGCCATTGTTGGAAGCCCCACATGATTTTGATATTTGAACAAGAAATTGCATTTTCTGTAGCTGCCTTCCCCTCGATTTCGTAAACATTTTCGGAAATTTTGATGTAATTAATGGGTTAAGAAATATTTTGATTAATCTCTTATTGTTTGCACTTTCATTTTGTTTTATGTTTGATTCATGACTATAAGCATGCATCAAACATAAAAACCTAGCCTGGTGTTATAATTTGTATGCCTTAGAATGCATTCTTTTTAAGGTCATCATGCTTATATCAAATCTAAATCCAATGTTTGAGTGACCTGTTTTTTGATGTTTTGAGTTTTGATATAGTTATTATATGGTTTGATGATTTGTATTCAATTTATGAAGAGCCTTTTTGATATATTTGATAAACCCCTTGCAAATTCAATAGTCGTGTCATTAGTCATGACAATCAATGCGCACCTGCTGTACTCTGTCCTTACCTCACCTTGCTAGCACAACGTATTAACGAGCCATTCATTGCATTCACAGGGTTTCGGTACTCTATATGTTTGGTTCTCATTACATGGAATGGTAAAGCATCTACGATCAAACCCTTGGTGTTTTCTCCCACTACCTTTGATATGATAACACACATGCTTTGTTATGGTCCTTTTCCCCACTATCCATTCGGATTTGTTCCTATCTCTCCTACTATTCAAACCTAAAACTATTTTGAGTTATCCCTATTACATTCTGGTCACATTTGTCATGGCTCCTGTTGTTCGCTTGGAGTCGAATGGCTGCTAGACATTACTCTCTCATGATGATGCAATCGAGGACTTAAAAATCCAAGGTTGGGATGCTTTCCTTAAAATATTTGAAGGCTATAACCTTCATGTGGTGAAGGATTTCACACATACCTTCAATGGTTGCAAAG
>JASDQU010242349.1:172256-190012 GCA_032191745.1 Picea mariana | reverse complement strand
ATTCTAAGACCAGAGAAGAGCTAGAAGAGTTGAAGATCGAAGACAGAATAGAGACCATCCTTGAGGTCAAAAGAGTTTTGACCAAGAGACGATTAATGATTCAAATGGAAGAAAAGGTTCAGATCATGGACCAGGGGGTACAAAGGTTTTTCAATAAGATTGAGGCTCTCCAAAAGAAAGGTCTACCTGGTCTGAAGGTTATTAATGACAAACTGATGGCACTTCCAGATTACAAGAAGAGATTGGATGAGGTGTCCAAGGATAGTTCAAAGTTTGCAGGCATACAAGGGAGCATCACCAACAAATCCTTCCTGGATGCCCTTCAGTTGGACATCAGTATCCAACATGAGATTCGATACATATTCCTCACTAAGCCTACATTCGCCAAGTATACAGAAATGGACGAAGTGTATCGAAGACTGCTCAAAGTCACTGTTCCTAGTCATCTCAGATGGGAGGAACTCTATGATCTGCTCAATTAGAAAATGAGCTATCCAGGTCCAGTCACCTGTCCAGTCAGATGAGGTCATGCAAAGGCTTCATCAACGGTCTACCCAGAAATTCAGCGTGTAGTTTCACCAAGTCATCAAGAAGTTTTGAAATTTAGGAGATTTGTTAAATTAGTTAGGCTAAAAATAGAATTAGCACGTCCTGATCAGTTATGACAGGAACGTTTGTAATTTGAGTTATAAATACTTCACCTTTCGAAGTATTGGGGGTTGTTGATCTTCACACCCTGACTCTGTCAGACTGTAACATTTTTTAAGAGATCTGCCATTAATAAAAAGGAGACACTTTTACAGGATTCTTGCGTTATTCACTGGTGATGTTTATTCTCTAAGTTGAATGTTATTCTTTCTTTATGATCATATTGTTTTCTGAAACTAATCTTTAAGAGTAACGAATGTTGCAGGATTTATCTTGGATACCCTGTTTCCGACTCAAAATATTTTATTGTTTATCTTCTGGTGTTTTCAATTAAGGAATTCTTAACTGCTTCTTAGTTGAATTTATCTTTCTCATCTTTTCTTTTGTCCATCATTTAAGCTACTAAAAGATCCAGTGAGTATATTATCTCGCCCTGTAGAAATCTTCCTTCACGTTTATGGTTGTATTTCATATTTTATTTAAAACACAGACCCCATAGCCCAATGGATGTGCAGACTGTTTCAACCAATTCATAAAACACCTTTACAACAAAAACGACCCATTTCTTTACCTAGCCTAACATATAAAATTAGAAACAAAGCTAAATCTTATTGAGAGATCCCTCTCTGAAGCTGGAAGGGCTAGATCCCAGCTTTAATAGTGGTTGGATAAAGTTACCTTTGTAGATTTCTTCTGTTTCAACCTCTAGGAAATTTACCAAGTGCTAACACTGAGGACCACACTTCTGAAAATGAATATCGAGTACGGAACAAAATTATTTTCGTCAGATCATTCTTGCCCAAAAAACATCATTTAAAGCCTCAAAATGGCTCTAGAAGTTCAGGACCCGAAAAACTGTAAAAAATAGTAAACTGTGCTATAATTAAGGAAATTGAAAAATTGAAAGAAACAATGGTGTGGGTCCAAGTGGAATAGGGGGGTGGCCACCAATATGCAAAGAAGGATCGAGAAAGAGCATACTGCTCTGATAACATTGATCTAGATTTATGCAGGAACACAATGAAATACAGAAATACACATAAACACAGAGATGCAATGGAAGTAAAACTTCATTTCATTAACAACAAATGACTGAAATATTCTTACAGACAGAATGGAAATAAAATAGCTCGGGTGCTGGTAGCTTATCTCTGAGAAGAGATGTGGCAAATACTGGCCTTTGAAATCTGTGTTACAATGAGACTCAAAGGCCTATATATTATTGAGAAACAATGGAAAACCCTAAACATCCAAAAACGTAACCCTAGGAGATGAAACGCCAGAATATGGGCTTCGTTGGGGTAAATTGGCACATCAATTTCCTGGGGTCGTAACTTTGGAATATTATCTCTGTTTGATGCACATGATACATCGTTAGAAATATCTATCTGAGGACTACACTTCTCACATTGAACATCGAGACCGGAATGGACTAATATTCATCGAAGCATTCATGCCCAAAAAATGTCGTTTAGGGCCTCAAAATGGATCCGGAAGTTTTGGACCTGAAGAACTGCTAAAAATAGTAAATTGTGCTACAATTAAGGAAACTGAAAAACTGAAAGAAACAATGGTGTGGGTCCAAGTGGAATAGGCGGGTGGCCACCAATATCCACCTAGATCATTCCTCCCCCCTTAGGAAGCAATGGTCCCCATTGTGTTGAGTTCCTACATGAGATGAGGAAACTTCTGCTGAACTTGGTCCCTGTTGAGCCACTTTCCCTCATGAAGTTGTTGGCCTGCTTTGAAAACTCAATATAGTTGGATCCTCTACTGGAAGGTGTTCTTGATCTGTGTGTCCATAATCTGATCATTTGTGGCTTGTTCCATACAATATGGGTTTAACTCTGTTGGTGTGAGTTGTTCTGTCATGTCGGATGTGTTCAGTAGAGGTGGAAAGTAGGGTCGAAGGCTATCCACATTGAACACTTGGTGCAGACCAAGGAATGGTGGAATACTGAGCTCAAAGGCATTGTCCCCTACATTCTTGGTGATGGTGTATGGCCCACATCGGAGTGGGCAAATCTTGAGGTAGATTTCAGCGAGGCACTCCTTTTGCAAATGTAGCCACACTTTTTCGCCCACCTAGAAGTTGTGTGGCACCCGATGTTGATCATGTCATTGCTTGTACTTAGCATTGGCTCTGTCTAAAATGTCATGATATTGTTGGAGGATGTGCTGAATGTGCTCAATGAATCTATTTTCTTTGCCATCCTCAAACTGAACATGGGCTAAATCTACCTGAGTAGCCACAAATGGCATGGCTACGTCAATGGGACATACTGGTTGGAATCCCAAGCCCAGCTGAAAGGGGCTGTGGTTGGTTGAGATATGGAGATCCTAGTTGTAGCTGTGTTGTACATAAGGGAGGCTCTCATCCCATGTGTATGGATGCTTTGAGTTTTACATGCACAAAATGTGTACAATCATCTGGTTGACGAACTTTGTATGGCCATGAGTTTGTGGATGGAAAGATGTGGACTTGGTGAGCTTGGTGTCTAGCATCAACCAGAAGCTGGACCAAAATGTACTAAGGAACCCGTTGTCTCGATCTGAGATGATAAACTGTGGGATCCCAAAGTGTACCCACACTCGTTCAAAGAAGAGTTTAGCAGTGGCTTCGGCTGTGATATTCTTCTTGCAAGCCATCATAATGGACATCTTCGAGAATCTGTCGACGACCACAAAAACACGATCATTGCCATGCTTTGTAGAAGGAAGGCCCGACATGTAATCCATGGAGATGGATTCCCAAGTTCGACTAGCGGTAGGCAATGGAGTATAGAGGCCTTACTTCTTGATGGTTGGTTTGGCAATGGCGCAAGCAGTGTAGGACTTGATTTACTTCCCGATATCCTATCGAAGGTTTGGCTAATAGAAATAATTTTGTAGTACTGCCACAGTTCTCTCGACCCCAAAATTCCCAATGACCCGACTGTATTTCACCTCCCAAATCATGTTGGCACGCTCGCTTGAAGGAACACAAAGGTGTCCCAGGTGACATAGGAGGCCATCGTGGAGGTGAAAATTAGGAACTTTCTTACCCTCCAAGAGCGTATTGTATGTGTGGCTGAATTCTGAATAACATTTTTAGAGAAGCGGTTAATCAGAAGTATTGTTCCCACAAACGTTGAGCACCGTGGTTAGCACCATGATAGGGGGTCGGCTGAGGCAGTCTGCAACATTATTGGTGCTTCCTTTCTTGTACTTAATGTTGAAGTGAAATTGTTGCAGGTATGTGGACCACTTTTGATGGCGATTGCTCTGCAACTTCCCTTGTGTCTGTATGAATGGCAAGGGTCGATGGTTTGTGTGGATGATTGTTTCCTTTCCCAAAATGTAATGCTTCCATTTTCGGCAAGCCTGCACAATGGTATACATCTCTTTGTCACAATTCAGATACTTTCAGACTGTGTGAGAAAGTGTCTCACTATGATATGCCACTAGATGCCTCTGTTGAGTAAGGACTTCCCCAATAGCATAGTCGAAGGCATCTGTCTTGATCTCAAATGGTTGTTGCAAGTATGGTAATGTGAACACTGGTGTAGAGAAGAGGTGATGCTTCAAATCGTTGAATGCCTTCTATTGAGATTCAGACCAAAATAATTTTGTTTTCACTCCTCCCTTGGTGACTTGACTCAAGGGCCAACTAATATGAGAGAATCGCAACACAAACCTGAGGTAGAAATTGGCAAGACCCAAAAAGTTGCAGAGCTCTGTCAGAGTGGTTGGGTCTGGCCAATCCCGAATGACTTGGATCTCTACTGGATACACATGCACCCCTCGCTCATCAATAATGTATCCCAGATATTGTACCTGGTTCATGACAAAAGTGTACTTCTCCAAATTGTCACATAGCTTGTGTTGTTGCAGTGTTTGGAGGACCTGTCGGATGTGGTGGAGGTGCTCTTCCCAACTCTGGCTGAAGATCAGAATGTCATCCAAGTACACCACTACAAATGAGTTGGTGAATGGTCACAAGATGTCATCCATTAGTCTCATGAAGGTTGCAGGGGCATTTGTCAACCCGAAAGGCATGAACAACCATTCGAAAAGGCCCTCCTTGGATTTGAAGGTAGTATTCGACACATCAGAGGGTTCGATTGGTATATCCAGAATTAAATTCAATCTTGCTAAAATATTTCGACCCCTTGAGTTGGTCCAGAAGGTCATCAATCTGCGGGATCGAGTACCTATTTTGGACAATGATTTTTTTCAGTGGCTGATAGTCAATGCAGAGTCTCCAAGTCCCATCCTTCTTCTAACCCAGCGTGATCGGGCTCCCATAGGGCGATGAACCCTGTCGGATGTGACCTTTCTGCAACAACTTCTGAACCTACCTCTTGATTTCATCATTCTCTAGAACAGAGCATCGATCGATTGGTCCATTGGGCAGTGACAAACCTGGGGTCAGATTGATGGGGTGCTTGACCTGATAGTGTAGAGGCACCCCTGCGGGGGAGGTGAAGATTTCCTCGTACTCCTCCATGACCTTATCCATATGTTTCTATCATGCAGAGGGGCCTTGCATGGAGGTCATGGCCACAGTATTCTTTTCTCCCTGAGGGCGGATCATCAGGAAAACAAATTTCCTGGTTTTGGCAATGAGCTTACTACATTGTTTTGCAGTAACCAAAGAGATGGTTGTAGGCAGTGTTATTTCCAGTATCCTGTACAACTTATTGCCCAAAGTAATAATAACAACACAAGGCCTGGACTCATACACATCATGTCTCTTCCACAAGTATGGTTGGCCTAATAATACATTAGAAACATCAAGAGGAGCAATGTCACATAATACCTCATCCGTGAAGGGATTGATGTTGTAGGGAAGGCTACATTGTTGGCGGACGCGAAGGTCCCGTCCTTGGTGAGCCACCCAATGGTGTATGGTTGTGGGTGTTTTGTGGTCGGCGAGCCCAACCATTTCACAATCTCTACTAAGATGAGGTTCTTCTTGCTCCCACTATCGACAATGAACTGCAATGGGGAACCCTTTACCCACATCTGAGAATGGAAGAGGCGCTCTGCCTCCTCTGGATCTTTTGGTTCCTTCTTCTAGATCTTCGTGGTGGAAACGGTGGCATTGGGATCCACAGCGATAATATGATTCCCCCTGTCATTCCCCTTGTCGGGTTCTGATTCAGAGTCGGAGCCTGCATCTGATTCAGAAGCCTTCAACTCAGCTACCAGTAACTGCTTGTCCCAACACTCACTTGTGTTGTGAGTGGAGCTCTTATAAAACTCACACCACTTCCCCATGTCCTTTTTTGGCTTCGTGGTGTTGTTATTTGCTTATGGATTTGGTGGGTTGTCCTGTGTCGCCCCGCCCTAGCTTGGTCCTTTTTTCGGCATTTTCGGGGTACCTTTCCCTTGCTTATGATTTGCAGACCCAAAGTCTCGCTTCCTCTGTTTTAAATTCTACTTAATCTTGACAGCATACCGGTATGCCGCACCAAGTGAGGAGATGTCGAGGAACTCCATTTCCTCCTAAATGTATCTATGAAGACAACTGTGGTACTTTAACACCAAATGTTTCTCCGAATCTTTGATACCAAACTTTTTGTGTAGGGTATGGAACAGATTCGTCAACTCGTGCACATCTTGGTCCCTTTGTTGCCTCAGCGTAGTCCATTGTATGTGTTTGTCCTCATATCTCCCCACAGGATAATATTTTTCCTTGATGGCGTCTCAGAAAGAATTACAAGTGGGTGCGACCGAAAATAGAGAGGGTTCACCCTCGCTCTATTTCTCCCAGTAGGTTTCCCACCAGTCCTTGACATGGGGGGCAACTTTAAGGAGTGAAAAAATAATCCTTTCTCGGTCGAAAAAGTTGTGAAACCATAAATATCTTTCTAACAAATTCAACCATCTATCAATGACATCTGCATCTATTTGTCCCTCAAATATGGGAATGTCAAATTTTACTTGTACCTTAAAAGGAGTGGTGCCTCCAGAGTTGTTGTTGGATGTAGATGTGCTTCCAATGGGCAGTTGTTGAAGAATCTGGTAAAAGTTGTCCATCATCACGTTCCTTTGTTTCTTGAGGGCCTACTCAAGCAACAGTTTGATAGAATATTTTTCTCCCTCATCTTTCTTTTCTTCCCCCATGGGTGGCCGTCGGGGTTTGCGTGGCTGAGCTTGCAACGGTTCAACCAGATCGAGCTTTAACTCCTTATACCCCAACCTCATTGGGGACATGCAAAGAAGGATCGAGAAAGAGAAGACTACTCTGATACCACTGATCCAGATTTATGCAAGAACACAATGAAATACAGAAATACAAATAAACACAGAGATGCAGCGAAAGTAAAACTTCATTTCATTAACAACAAATGACTAAAATATGCTTACAGACAGAATGGAAATAAAATAGCCCGGGTGCTGGTAGCTTATCTCTGAGAAGAGATGTGGTGGCTACTGGCCTCTGAAATATGTGTTACAATGAGGCTTGAAGACCTATATATTATTGAGAAACAATGGAAAACCCTTAATTTCCAAAAACCTAACCCTAGGAGATGAAACGCCAGAATATGGGCCCAGTTGGGGTAAATTGGCACATCAATTTCCCAGGGTCGTAACTTTGGCATACTATATCCATTTGATGCACATGATACATCGTTAGAAAGATCTATCTGAGGAATACACTTCTTATAGCAAATATCAAGTCCAGAATAGAACTATATTCGCCGAATCGTTCATGCCCAAAAAATGTTGTTTGGGGCCTCAAAACGACTATGGAAGTTTAGGACCCGAAAATCTGCTAAAAATAGTAAATTGTGCTACAATTAAAGAAACTAAAAAACTAAAAGAAACAATGGTGTGGGTCCAAGTGGAATAGATGGGTGGCCACCAATATCCACCTGGATCATTCCTTCCCCCTTAGGAAGCAATGGTCCCCATTGCGTTGAGTTCCTCCATGAGATGAGGAAACTTCTTATGAACTTGGTCCCTGGTGAGCCACTTGCCTTGGTGAAGGAGTTGGCCTACTTTGACAAATCGATATAGCTAGATTCTTTACTGGTAGGTGTTCTTGATCTATGTGTCCATAATCTGATCAGTTGTGGCTTGTTCCATGCAATCTGGGTTTAACTATATTGGTGTGAGTTGTTCTTCCATGTCGGATGAGTCGAGTAGAGGAGGAAAGTAGGGTTGAAGGTGGTCCACATTGAACATTGGTTTCAGACCAAGGAATGGTGGAATACTGAGCTCAAAGGCATTGCACCCTACAAACTTGGTGATTGTGTATGGCCCATATGGGAGTGGGTGAATCTTTCGGTAGGGTTCAGCGAGGCGCTCCTTTTACAAATGTAGCCACACTTTTTTTCCCACCTGGAAGTTGTGTGGCACCTGATGTTGATCAAGTCGCTGCTTTTACTTATCATTGGCTCTATCCAAGATGTCATGAACCTGTTGGAGGATGTGCTAAATGTGCTCAATGAATTTGTTTCCCTTGTCAGCCTCAGACTGGACAAGGGATGAATCTGCTTGAGTAGCCGCAAATGGCATGGCTACATCAATGGGACATACTAGCTGCAATCCCAATCCCACCTAAAAGGGGTTGTGGTTGGTTCAGCTATGGAGAGTATGGTTGTATCTATGTTGTACATAGGGGAGGATCTCATCCCATGTGCATGGATTCTTTGAGTTGTACATGCGTAGAATGTGTACAATCATCCGGTTGATGACCTCTGTCTGGCCATCAGTTTGTGGATGGAAAGATGTGGACTTAGTGAGCTTGGTATCCATCATCGACCAGAGGTTGGACCAAAATGTATTGAGGAACATGTTGTCCTGATCTGAGATGATAAACCGTGGGATCCCAAAGTGTACCCACACTCGTTCAAAGAAGAGTTTAGTAGTGGATTTGGCTATGATATTCTTCTTGGAGGCCATCATAATGGATGTCTTCGAGAACCTGTCGATGATTGTTGGCCCTTCACCAATTTTTGGGAGATTCTTGGTCATAGTGACCTATTTTGGGACTTCGACAGCCTGTTGAAGGAGGAGAGCAAGTCAAAGCGGATATCACGAGATCTCGACCCACTTTTGGGTCCTTTTTGGGTTTTTGTGAATATTTAATAGGAATGGGATATCAGCCCATGGGTTTACCCATGTTTAGGCCTATTTTGTATGTATACATAGAAGGCTAGGCAATGTAAGAAGAAGTCGAATAGGAATCTATGTGATGTATGTTAAGTGAAAGTAGGGTTTTGTAAGTACTATGTGCATGATTGTGAGGTATTTGCAGAGCTAAGTGCAAGAAGTTGTAACAGATGATGAAAGGCTTTGTGTTATAACACAAGGAAGAAGGATCTAGCGAGCTACATAGATATTCTGTCCTATGCGGAGTAGGGTTTTGATGGCTCTGTGCTTGAAACCGATTGACTGAAGATAAGAAAGAAGAAGAGTTGGTGGACGTAGCCCTAGGGTGGGGGTGAACCACGTAAACACTGTGATGTCTTTCTTTGTGCTTGTCTGGATGTGTTTATATCTTCTTTTTCTAAGTGATTAGAGATGATTAGATAGATACGCTTATGCTTAGTGCTAATGATGTATAAGAATGTTAGATCTAATCTATATGAATGTGTTGAGTGCTTGATTTTCTAGATCTAACCTATCTATTGATGCTAAGTGCTTAAGTACGTTATATCAGTGTGAATGTTGTGAAGTCCTAGTTTATCAACGAAGTGATTATTGATTGTATATTGAAGAACTGACGGTGACAAGTGCTTTATTAAGTATTATAACCATAGATCTGTGTCCAAGCTAAGTTTGCAGACACCTGATTCTTGCAACCACCCCCACCTCTACCTCGGGTGAGACTTCATCTGCTTCACAGGTGTTTCTGAAAGGGCCCATAGTTAGGGATTTGTTGGTGCATTGTTGTAGAGTTGAACCTTGGGCATGCCCCTGTGCCAACAAATGGTTCTGTTGCCATGACTAAAACCCTAATTGCTGGGAATTGAGAAAGAAGAAGATTTGTGCAAATATCCATCCTAAAACTATGAAATCTTTGTGCGTAGATCTGTTTCCCTAGTGCACAGCATTCTACTTGACGTAAGAAGTTCTATGCTAAGGAAAAGAAGTCTGATTTGAATAAAAGAGGAAAGATCTAGAAGCTTTGTGCCCTAAGAAAGGTAAAAGTGTTAATTATTGATTAAAAAGAGGTAAGATCTGCGAGCTTTGTGCTTTGATAACGGTAAGAATAGTTAAAAGTTTTGGATCTGGAAGCTTTGTGCTTTGTAGAAGTAAGATAAGTGGAAATTTTTGTTTCTAGAGTATGGATCTAGGTATGTTTAATAGAATCTGTTCTAGTTTGAAAACTAGGGTATTAATAAATGAAAGAAGATTTGATGTGACTAGATCTGATAAGAATAGTGAAAGATATGTTATACCTATGCATAGAAAGAATGTTTGGACTAACAAATGGATGCAGGATCCTAGAAAAGATTTATTGTAGGTTAGATCCTATGGTCCTAGAGCGCAATACAAGAGAAGATGGGGATCATTTAAAAGAAAGAGAGGATTAACCCTCTATTACAGTTGCAGAAAACTAGGACATCTTGTTAAGGCATGCCCTAGGAGAAGACCTAGTTGTCTTTGTTGCAAATATATGAACCATTAAGTGTTGGAATGCCCTAGAATGATTGCTAAACTTGAAATTATGAACATAAGACAAGAACTCCCTAAGGAAAATTCAGAAACTAAGGCTATAGTAGAACCCCAAAAAGAATTAGAGAAGGTATTGCTACAGATGAAAGAAACCTTGAATGACCACCGATATGTTATATTATTAGAGATATTTAAAGACAAGGAATTCCTTCAAGCAAGAATAGGAGGCTTCGACATTGATTATGTTTTAGATGAGGAAACACAAGTGAATATCATGACAAAGAGAACTTGGGAAGCTATAGGAAGGCCTGCTATGATTCCTTCATTAGGAGGGATAGGGTTATTCAGAGGAAAACTGGTAAACCTATGTGGAAACATCACTCAGATATCTATGAATACCAATGGAACTTCGACAGAAGAAGATTTTGAGATTATTCAATTTATTGAGGACCACGCCCCATTTACCATGTTACTAGGGAAACCTTGAATTGAAAGAGATCAAGCCAGACGAAAAGAAGAAGAAAATTTTCTGGAGCAGAAGAGACAAGATTTAAAAGATTTCATGACTAGAAGGATCGCATACTTGACTGAAGAACATGAGAATAGGTCAAAGCTACTTAACACCAGAGACCCAAATGTCGAAGTTACAAGAACATTAGAAGACTTGCAAAAGACTGAGGTACCTATATTGGATAAGGAAGAGGTGTTAATCCCGAATCTGAGGAAAGAATATCAACAATGCACAGTGACTGTGTCCAAAGACAATAAGAATTAGAATGGAAAAAGGACTACCGAGATGAATCTCACTGGATAAAAGGCTAGAAAGCTAAGTAAGAAGAGAGATAAGTTTGAAAATTTACAGAAGGATCCAAAGGGAACTTCACAGACAGAAAATTTGCAGAATGGGAGCTTCACCGAGATATTAGAACAATGACACATGGCACTTCTCCATGGCGAAGAAATATAGCCGTTGGGACCGATATATCCGTTAGAATTCCGCTCCAAACGGTTCAGAAAGGATTTATAGCTTGACACAAGACCGTTGGACCACGCCATAACAGACAGAACAAGAGTTAATGAGGCTTCATATCGATTACTAGCATATCGTTGTTGAATTGCCTATTTATCCCATCTCACCATGCATGGAGAACACTTTTTCTAACCAAGAATTTGAGCCCACAAACCAAGTGAATTGTATACAGTGATCATTTCCCTCTTGTTGTATCTAAGTTAATTGTGAACCCGATATTATTAATCCCAAGCGCATATGTCTGATGATCTCACCGCAGTTGAAGAATCAGTAACAAAATTACTCCTCGACTTGATGACTAAAGGAGTCATGTCGGAGAGAGGATTGTCTACCGATATACAAGAATCATCGATGAGACGACTGTCGGCCTCTCCGTTGACTACTCGAGCTAGACCATCACGACCTGCAGATGAGAAGCGAACCAAGAACATAGATGATATCGTGAATGCTAAGTTGATTATGAGCATTTTACCTACCTATCTACCACCTCTGAGCAGTGAAATAAATCGAGACAATGTGCCCAGAGACTTTGAGTATGAATTGGTCACTGTGTACCTCTCGAAGGTGATACGCACATTTCACACAGATCAAGAAAAGATAGTAGCATTGAAGTTTAGTGAGTTCAACCTTGGCGACATGAAGGTCTACAACATGATCACCCCACATAAGTACCTGACTAGGAAAAAAGGAAAGAATTTGAATATTGTCCCTCAGTCATGGACCCATAACCTCGCTCAATGTCATGAAGATTCCTCACTTTAGAAGACACCAAGAAGTGAATGCATGCGTCAAACTGTTGTTGTCCTGTTACCATGGCAGATACTTGTGGTTAAACTGTTGTATCACAGTGGATCCGACATTGATCAATCGGATAACAGGGCTGAGTATGCAAGGCCCTGACCCACAAGATTTCTACCCCGGGAAAATAATGGATTGCGCTCTAGCATAAAGGATTAAGAACACCTATGGAGATTTCAAGAAAGGAACACAAGGCTACAAGGTAGCTTCTATTCAAAGCAGTGCAGTGCACCTAGCCTATCAATTGATCGCAGGAAAGTTAGTCCACAAGAGATGACCCACTCAAGTGACTGGTTTTGCAGTTGACCTCGCAGGAAAGTGCGTGGAGGGCCTGCAAATGAATTGGGAGAAGTACCTCGTGAACCAGTTGGAACTAGATTGCAGGGAAGCGCAAGATCAAGGATATGAGTTCCACTACAGTTGGCTTCTAATCCCGATTTATTTCATCACATGGGAGATGCTAGAAGATGCGACCTTCTCAGACATCGATCCCTTTGAACCTCTAGCCGTGAAGTTCAATACACAGTGGTATTCTAGTGACATGAACAAGTAATGGCAGTCAAATGTCGTATTCCACACACATTACAATCAATTGAAGTTAGTTATCCAGTCTGAAACTTGCATCACACCAAATACTCTCCACAAGTTTCGGCCTTCAATGAAATTCAGCATGGACCACCATTTCATTTATATTACAACGCGTGAAGATGAACAAAATCAACAAATTCATTCTTACTACAAGTTGATAGAGGAGGACTTAGAAGAAATCACCAAGGACTGGTCGGCGGACCTCCTCATTCCAGCAGACCCTGTGGAGATATCCAATTAAGACAGTCCAGAAACTATGTTGGATACACCTGGACCTAGAAAGATAAAGAAGACCGAAGAGGTTCATGATTTAGATAGCGCATCTGTGAATATCACTTCCATCTCATCAAATCAAGGAGGAGATGGCAAAGATATAGATGGTGCAGACCTGAACAGAAGAAAGGCGAGGTTACACCGCCTAGAGACGAGAAGGATCCCTCAAAGAAAAGGAAGGTTTCCCTGTCGAAACCTTCCTCCCGGAAGAAAGTGAAAGAAACCATGACCAAAATTTAAACCATCCTCACCTCCGATGACTTCGATTTCATCATAGCATCCCTGAATGATGCTTCGTTGGAGATAGCAGAGAAGCAAGAAGCTAAGAAGAAGGAGGTGTTACAGTGGATTAAGGACAATCTCCAAGGAGTGCAGCAGGCACTACAATCCAATCGCACAGTCTCCACTGCACCTCTGTCAAAAGGAACATCATAACTGGGAGATGAGCCAGCTCAACCCCACCGCATCGCTGATACAGTCAAAGCTCACCTTCGACGATCTCAGGAAGAAACAGTGCAAGCTACCCAGGCTTTGTCAAAAGTATAGGGAGACCTTGTAGAACAACGCAGTACTGCAGAACGGGAAAATCTTTCTCTGCAAGCGAAGTGGGATGAAGAAAAAGCACAACTACAGTAAAGCAAGGAACAGTTGCTCACAAAGCAACTTGAAGTAAAGGAAATGGTTCACAGAGAACTTCGCTCTGTGACAATCATAGAAGTAAAGACCGAAGAGCAAGTTCCAGAGAAGGTGGCACAACTTGAAGAAGTAATCTAGCATCTCCAACAATGCATAACAGACTTGGAGCTCTGCACTGTGCCCAAGACCCCTCAATATGTAAGAGACCAAAGGGAAGAAACTGGTCGTAATGGATTTGTCAGACTAAAATATCTTTCCTTGGAGTGCAAGAAACTGAGTAACCGTAATGCTCAAACATATGAGAACCTCACTGAGAATCCAAAGTTACACGAATTAGAGTCACAGCTCAAGGAAGAAAAGCATCACGCAGACACACTATAGGCGCAGATGAAGGCCTTGTCAGTCGTGGAAAGAATGAAGCGATCTCAGGAGAAATGCACCACCTAGTAGAAGATCCATACACTTCAAAGCAGAGTGATGGAAGTTACTCAACGACTTCAACCAGTGCAATATAAGGCATGCCAATTATTCACAAAGGTTGAAAGTCGAGGAGCAGAGCTAGAACAGGTTGTCATCGCAGCAAAAAAATGCCTAGAAGGGCCCGTGAATGACACAATGATCCAGGATTTCATCGAGCAAGAGGTCGTCACACAATAGCAGGTCAAAGTAGCTCGAGCCAAGATTGAGGCCTTTGAAGCAGAACTGGTTAGATCAGAGTGACTCGAAACAAGTCATAGGTGAGTGTTGGGGGCCTATTGGCCCTTGACCAAGTTTTGGGAGATTCTTGGTCATAGTGACCTATTTTGGGACTTCGAAAGCCTATCAAAGGAGGAGCGCAAGACAAAGCGGAGATCACAGGATCTCGACCCACTTTTGGGTCCTTTTTTGGTTTTTGGGAATATGTAACGGGAATGGGATATTGGCCCATGGGTTTACCCATGTTTAGGCCTATTTTGTATGTATAAATAGAAGGATAGGAAATGTAAGAAGGAGTCGAATAGGCATCTATGTGATGTATGTTAAGTGCAAGTAGGGTTTTGTAAGTACTTTGTGCATGACTGTGAGAGACTTGCAAAGCTAAGTGCAAGAATTTGTAATAGATGGTGGAAGGGTTTGTGTTATAACGCAAGGAAGAAGGATCTAGCGAGCTGCGCAGATCTTTTGTCCTATGCGAAGTAGGGTTTTGATGGATCTGTGCTTGAAACCGATTGACCAAAGATAATAAATAATAAGAGTTGGTGGACATAGCCCCAGGGTGGGGGTGAACCACGTAAACATTGTGTTGTCTTTCTTTTTGCTTGTCTGGATGTGTTTATATCTTCTTTTTCTAAGTGCTTAGAGATGATTAGATAGATACACTTATGATTAGTGATAATGATGTATAAGAATGTTATATCTGATCTATATTAATGTGTTGAGTGCTTGATCTACTAGATCTGACCTATCTATTGATGCTAAGTGCTTAAGTACGTTATATCAGTGTGAATGTTGCGAAGCCCTGTTTTATCAGTGAAGTGATTATTGATTGTATATTGAAGAATTGACAGTGATAAGTGATTTATTGTATATTGAAGATTAGAATGTCATCCAAGTACATCACTACAAATGAGTTGGTGAATGGTCGCAATATGTCGTCCATTAGTCTCATGAAGGTTGCAAGGGAATTCGTCAACTCGAAAGGCATGACCAACCATTCGAAAAGGCCCTCCTTGGATTTGAAGGCGGTCTTCCACACATCAGAGGGTTCAATTGGTACCTAGTGATACCCAAACTTCAAGTCGATCTTGTTGAAATATTTTTCCCCCTTGAGTTGGTTCAGAAGGTCATCAATCCACGGGATTAGGTACCTATTTCGGACAGTGATCTTTTTCAATGCCCGATCGTCAATGGAGAGTCTCCAAGTCCCATCCTTCTTCTGCACCAGCACGATCAGGCTCCCACAGGGCAATGAACTTGGTCAATTGTGACCTTTCTGCAACAACTCTTGAATTTGCCTCTTGATTTCGTCATTCTCCATAGCAGAGCGTAGATAGATTGGTCCATTGGGCAGTGGCACACCTCGGATCAGATTTATGGGGTGCTTGACCTGACAGTGTAGAGGCACCCTTGCGGGGGAGGTGAAGATGTCCTCGTCCTCCTCCACGTACTTATCCATCTATTGATGTCGTGCAGAGGGGCCCTGTCTGGAGGTTGTGGCCACAATATTTTTCTTTCCCTAAGGGCGAAGCATTAGGAAACAAAAATTCCTAGTTTTGGCAATGAGCTTACTGCATTGTTTTGCAATAACTANATTTCCCAAAGTAATAATATCAACACGAGGTCTGGACTCATACAAAACATGTCTCTTCAACAAGTATGGTTGGACTAATAATACATCATAAACATCAAGAGGAGCAATGTCACATAATACCTCATCCGTGAAGGGCTTAATGTTGTAGGGAAGGCGATATTGTTGGCTAACGTGGAGGTCTCATCCTTGGGATAGTCACCCGATGCTGTATGGTTGTGGGTGTGTTGCGGTTGGAAACCCCAGCCATTTCACAACCTCTATTGAGATGAGGTTCTTCAGGATCCCATTGTTAACAATGAACTGCAACGGGGAACCCTTTACCCACATCTAGGAATGGAAGAAGCACTCTGCCTCCTATGGATCTTCTGGTTCCTTCTTCTGAATCTTTGTGTTCGAAACATTGGTGTTGGGCTTCGCATCAATAATCTGCTTCCCCATGTGATTCCCCTTATTGGGTTCTGATTTAGAGTCAAAGCCTACATCCAATTTAGAAGCCTTCAACTTGGCTACCAGTGACTTCTTGACCCAACACTCACTTGTGTTGTGAGTGGAGCTCTTATGGAACTCACACCACTTCCCCGTGTCCTTTTTTGGATTTGTGATGTTGTTCTTTGCTTGTGGCTTTGGTGGGTTGTCTTGTGCCACCCCACCTTGGCTTGGTCCTTTGTTCAGCGGTTTTGGGGTACCTTTCCCTTGCTTCTGATTCACAAACCCAAAGTCTCACTTCTTCTATTTGAACTTCTCCTCAATCTTGGCAGTATATCGGTATGTCGCACCAAGCGTTAAGATGTCGAGGAACTCCATTTTCTCCTGAATGTATCTATGAAGAAAATTGCGGTACTTTAACACCAAATTTTTCTCCGAATCTTTGATACCCAACTTTTTGCATAGGGTATGGAACAGATTTGTCAGCTCGTGCACATCTTGGTCCCTCTGTTGCCTCAATGTAGTCCATTGTATGTATTTGTCCTCACATCTCCCCACGGGATAATATTGTTCCTTTATGGCGTCTCGGAAATAATTACAAGTGGGTGTGATTGAGAACAGAGAGGGTTCCCCCTCGCTCTCTTTCTACCAGTAGGTTTCCCACCAGTCCTTGACATGGGGGGCAGCTTTAAGGAGTGAAAAAATAATCCTTTCTCGGTCGGAAAAGTCATGAACCGAGAAATATCCTTCTAACAGATTCAACTATCTATCAACGACATCTACATATATTTGGCCCTCAAATAAGGGAATGTCAAAGTTTACTTGTACCTTAAAAGGAGTGGCACCTACAGAGTGACTATTGGATATAGATGCGCTGCCAGTGGGCAGTCATTGAAGGATCTGGGCAAAGTTGTCCATCATCACATTCCTTTGTTTCTCGAGGGCCTCCTCAAGCAATAATTTGATAGGATCTCTTGCTCCCTCATATTTATTTTCTTCCCCCATGGGCTTCCATCAAGGTTTGCGAGGCTAATCTTGCAATGGTTCAACCAGATCGAGCCCTAACTCCTTATACCCCGACCTCGTTGGGGACATGCAAAGAAGGATCAAGAAAGAGAAGAATCCTCTAATACCATTGATCCAGATTTATGCAAAAACACAATGAAATGAAGAAATACACATAAACGTGGAGATGCAGCGAAAGTAAAACTTCATTTCATTAACAACAAATGATTGAAATATGCTTACAGACATAATGGAAATAAAATAGCTCGGGCGTTGGTATCTTATCTCTAGGAAGAGATGTGGCAGCTAATGGCCTCTAAAATATGTGTTACAATGAGGCTCAAAGGCCTATATATTATTGAGAAACAATGGAAAACCCTAAACATCCAAAAACCTAACCCTAGGAGATGAAACGCCAGAATATGGGCACCGTTGGGGTAAATTGGC
>JASDQU010242349.1:130735-166165 GCA_032191745.1 Picea mariana | reverse complement strand
ATGAAGTGATTCCAAGAGCAGTGCACTGACCAACAGCAGGTTCACACTATTCAAAGTAGATTTATGGAAGCAACTCAGAGGCTCCAACCTATACAATATAAGGCTTACCAACTATTCACAGAATTCAAAGGCCGAGGAGAAGAACTAGAGCAGGTTGTCAGTGCAACTGAACAGTGCCTAGAGGGACCTATCAATGAGGCAGTCATCCAAGATTTCAATGAATAGGAGGTCGTGGCACAAAAACAAGTTGAAGCAGCTCGAGCCAAGCTTGAGGCTATCGAAGCAGAACTACCTAGATCGAAGTATCTCGGCCCATTTTTGGGTCCTTTTTTGGATTTGGGATTATGTAATGGGTATGGGATGTTGGCCCATGGGTTTACCCATGCTTAGGCCTATTTTGTAATGTATAAATAGATGTCTAGGCATCTATGTGGGAGAGTATCTATGTGATACAGAAGTTGTAAGAAATGGCTAAGTGCTATTGTTGGATATGTGTGATAGAAGGATTGTAAGTTTTTTGTTTATACTGTGAGAGACTTGTAGAGCTAGGTGCAAGTGATTGTAACAGGTCGTGGAAGGATTTGTGATGTAACGAAAGGAAGGAGGATCCAGCGAGTTGCACAGGTCTCCTATCCTCTGTGAAGTAGGGTTTTTGTGGCTCCGTGCATGTAATCGATTCAAGAATCTAATAAAGAAGGTGAAGAGTTGGTGGACGTAGCCCCAGGGTGGGGGTGAACCATGTACATTTTGTGTTGCTCTACTTTGTGAAATGTGTTGATGTGCTTATATGTTAATGAACTAAGTGCTTTGATATAGATAGATAGATATGTTGTTGCTTAGTGCTTAATAATATGGATATATGTTAGATCTGACTTAGATGCATTTGTTTAGCATCTGAATCTGTTAAGATCTGATCTGTTTTTTCATGCTAAGTGTTGTAGATGCTAGATCTGGTTGAATGCTGCGATGCTCCGTAATTAGGGTTTAACTGCGCTGTAACTAAGAACTGGACATTGATGAATGTTAACTGTTGAGTGCTCTGTTAAGTGTTAGAATCATAGATTTATGTCCCAGCTGAGGTTGTAGACACTGGAGTCCTACAACAACCCCTGCCTCTACCTCAAGTGAGACTTCATCTGCTTCACAGGTGTTGTCGAAAGGGCTAGTAGTTAGGGTTTTGTTGGTGCATTGTTGTAGTGTTGAACCCTGGGTCTGCCCCTATTCCAACAGGATCCCAAAGTGTACCCAAACACATTCAAAGAAGAGTTTAGCAATGGCTTTGACCATGATACTCTTCTTGCAGGCCAACATAATGGACATCTTTGAGAATCTGTCGACGACCACAAAAACAAAGTCATTGCCATGCTTACTAGAAGGAAGGATCGACATGTAATCCATGGAGATGGATTCCCAAGGTCGACTAGGGGTACGCAATGGAGTATAGAGGCCTTGCTTCTTGATGGTCAGTTTGGAAATGGAACAAGAATTGCAGGACTTGATGTACTTCCCGACATCCTATCGAAGGTTCGGCCAATAGAAATACTTTTGCAGTATTGCCATGTTTTTCTCGACCCCAAAATTCCCAGTGACCCGACTGTAGTGCTCCTCCCAAATAATCTTGGCGTGCTCACTTGAAGGAACACAAAGGTGTCCCGGGTGACATAGCAGGGCGTCCTGGAGGTGAAAATTAGGAACTTTCTTACCCTCCAAGAGCGTATTGTATGTGTGGCCAAATTTTAGATCACTTTTGTAGACAAGAGGCCAATCAGAAGTCTCATGCCCACAAGAGTTGAGCACCGTGGTTAGCGCCATGATAGGGGGTCGGCTAAGGAAGTCTGCAACATTATTGGTGCTTCCTTTTTTTTACTTAATGTTCAAGTGAAACTATTGCAGGTATGTGCACCACTTCTGATGGCGATTGTTCTGCAACTTCCCTTGTGTCTGTATGAATTGCAAGGGTCAGTGGTCTGTTTGGATGACCATTTCCTTTCCCAAAATGTAATGCTTCCATTGTCAGCAAGCCTACACAATGGAATAAATCTCTTTGTCATAACTGGGATACTTCCAGACTGTGTCGGAAAGTGTCTCACTATGATATGACACTGGATGCCCCTATTGAGTAAGGACTGCCCCAATAGCATAGTCGGAGGCATCTATCTCGATCTCAAATGGTTGTTGCAAGTATGGTAATGTGAGCACTAGTGCAGAGTAGAAGCGATGCTTCAAATTGTCAAATTCCTTCTGTTGAGATTCAGACCAAAATAATTTTTCTTTTTCTCCTCCCTTGGTGACTTGACTCAAGGGCCAAGTGATATGAGAGAATCCCAACACAAACCTGCAATAGAAACTGGCAAGACCCAAAAAGTTATGGAGCTTTGTCAGGGTGGTTGGGGCTGGCCAATCCCAAATGACTTGGATCTTGTCTGGATCCACATGCACCCCCCACTCATCAATAATGTATCCCAGATATTGAACCTGGGTCATGAAAAAAGTGCACTTCTCCAAATTGGCATACAACTTGTGTTGTCACAGTGTTTGGAGGACTTGTCGGATGTGGTGGAGGTTCTCTTCCCAAGTCTGGCTAAATATCAAAATGTAATCCAAGTAAAACACTACAAATGAGTTGGTGAATGGTCACAAGATGTCGTCCATTAGTCTCATGAAGGTTGCAAGGGCATTCATGAGCCTGAAATGCATGACCAGCCATTTGAAAAGGCCCTCCTTGGATTTGAAGGCAGTCTTCCACTCATAAGAGGGTTCAATTGGTACCTGGTGATACCCAGAATTCAAGTCAGTATTCCTAAAATATTTCCCCCCCTTGAGTTGGTCCAAAAGGTCATCAATCCATGGGATCGATTACCTATTCCGGACAGTGATCTTGCTCAATTCCCGATAGTCAATGTAGGGTCTCCAAGTCCCATCCTTCTTCTGCACCAGCATGATCGGGCTCCCACAGGGCGATGAACTTGGTCGGATGTGACCTTTCTACAAAAACTCCTGAATTTGCCTCTTGATTTCATCATTCTCTATAACAGAGCGTCGATATATTGGTCCATTGGGCAACGCCACACCTAGGGTCATATCGATGGGGTGCTTGACCTGATAGTGTAGAGGCACCCCTACGGGGGAGGTGAAGATGTCCTCGTACTCCTCCATGACCTTATCCATCTATTGTTGTCATGCAGAGGAGCCATGTTTGGATTTTGTCACTGCATTCTTATTCTTTCCCTGAGCATGGATCACCAAGAAAACAAATTTCCTAGTTTTTGCAATGAGCTTACTGCATTGTTTTGCAGTAACCAAAGAGATGGTTGTAGGGGGTGCTATTTCTGGTATCTTGTACAGCTTATTGACCAAAGTGATAATAACAGCACGAGGCTTGGATTCATACACATCATGTCTCTTCCACAAGTATGGTTGGCCTAATAATACATCAAAAACATCAAGACGAGCAATGTCACATAATACCTCATCCACAAAGGGCTTGATGTTGTAGGGAAGGCGACAAAGTTGGCTGACACAGAGGTCCCTTCCTTGGTGCAACTGCCCGATGGTGTATGGTTGTGGGTGTGTTGTGGTCGACAAGCCCAACCATTTCACAACCTCTACTGATATGAGGTTCTTCTGGCCCCCGCTGTTGACAATGAACTGCAACGGGAACCCTTTACCCACATTTGGGAATGGAAGAGGCGCTCCACCTCCTCTGGATATTATGGTTCCTTCTTTTGGATCTTCGTGGTGGCAACGGTGGCATTGGGCTCCGCATCGATAATCTTCTTCCCCTGGTCATTCCCCTTGTCAGGTTATGATTCAGAGTTAGATTTTGCATCTGATTTAGAAGCCTTCAACTCAGCCACCAATGACTGCTTCACCCGACACTCACTTGTGTTGTGAGTGGAGCTCTTATGGAACTTACACCACTTCCCCGTGTCCTTTTTTGGCTTCGTGGTGTTGTTCTTTTCTTGTGGATTTGGTGANTTCAGAGTTAGATTTTGCATCTGATTTAGAAGCCTTCAACTCAGCCACCAATGACTGCTTCACCCGACACTCACTTGTGTTGTGAGTGGAGCTCTTATGGAACTTACACCACTTCCCCGTGTCCTTTTTTGGCTTCGTGGTGTTGTTCTTTTCTTGTGGATTTGGTGGGTTGTCCTATACCACCCTGCCTTGGCTTGGTCCTTTGTTCAATGGTTTGGGGATACCTTTCCCTTGCTTCTGATTTGCAGACCCAAAGTCTCGCTTCTTCTGTTTGAACTTCTGCTCAATCTTGGCAGCATACCGGTATGTTGCACCAAGTGAGGAGATGTCGAGGAACTCCATTTCCTCCTGAATGTATCTATCAAGACAATTGTGGTACTTTAACACCAAATTTTTCTCTGAATCTTTGATACCCAACTTTGTGTGTCGGGCATGGAACAGATTCGTGAGCTCGTGCACATCTTGGTCCCTTTGTTGCCTCAGCATAGTCCATTGTATTTATTTCTCCTCATAGCTCCCGATCGGATAATATTGTTCCTTGATGGCGTCTCGGAAATAATTCCAAGTGGGTGCGACCGAGAAAAGAGAGAGTTCCCCCTCGCTCTGTTTCTCCCAGTAGGTTTCCAACCAATCCTTGACATGGGGGGTGTCTTTAAGAAGTGAAAAAATGATCCTTTTTCGGTCGAAAAAATCGTGAACTGAGAAATATCCTTCTAACAGATTCAACCATCTATCAATGACATCTGCATCTATTTGGCCCTCAAATATGGGTATGTCAAAGTTTACTTGTACCTTAAAAGGAGTGGCACCTCCAGAGTGGTTGTTGGATGTAGATGTGTTGCTAGTGGGAAGTCGTTGAAGGATCTTGGCAAAGTTGTCCATCATCGTGTTCCTTTACTTATTGAGGGCCTCCTCGAGCAATAAGTTTTTAGGATCTCCTGATCCCTCATATTTATTTTCTTCCCCCATGGGCGGTCGTCGGGGTTTTTGAGGCTGATCTTGCAATGGTTCAACCAAATCGAAACCTAACTCCTTATACCCCAACCTCATTGGGGACATGCAAAGAAGGATCGAGAAAGAGCAGACTGCTCTGATACCACTAATCCGGATTTATGCAGGAAAAAAATGAAATACAGAAATACACATAAATGCAGAGATGCAGCGGAAGTAAAACTTCATTTCATTAACAACAAATGACTAAAATATTCTTACAGACAGAATGGAAATAAAACAGCTCGGGCACTAGTAGCTTATCTCTGAGAAGAGATGTGGCGGCTACTGGCCTCTGAACTCTATGTTACAATGAGGCTTGAAGGCCTATATATTATTGAGAAACAATGGAAAACCATAAACATCCAAAAACCTAACCCTAGGAGATGAAACACCAGAATATGGGCCCCGTTGGGGTAAATTGGCACATCAAATTCCCGGGGTCGTAACTTTGGCATACTATCTCAGTTTGACGCACATGCTACATCGTTAGAAATATCTATCTGAGGACTACACTTTTGATAGAGAATATTGAGTCTGGAACGGACTCACATTTTCCAAATCATTCATGCCCAAAAAACATCGTTTAGGGCCTCAAAACGACTCCGGAAGTACAAGACCCGAAAAACTGCTAAAAATAGTAAATTGTCCTACAATTAAGGAAACTGAAAAACTGAAAGAAACAATGGTGTGGGTCCAAGTGGAATAGGCGGGTGGCCACCGATATCCACCTGGATCATTCCTCCCCCCTTAGGAGGAAATGGCCCCCATTGCGTTAAGTTCCTCCATGAGATGAGGAAACTTTTGTTGAACTTGGTCCCTGGTGAGCCACTTGCCCTGGTGAAGGAGTTGGCCTGCTTTGAAAACTCAATATAACTAGATCCTCTACTAGCAAGTGTTATTGATCTTTGTGTCCATAATTTGATCAGTTGTGCCTTTTTCCATGCAATTTGGGTTTAACTTTATTGGTGTGAGTTGTTCTGCCATGTCGGATGTGTCTAGTAGAGGTGCAAAGTAGGGCCGAAGGTAGTCCACATTGAACACTAGGTGAAGACCAAGGAATGGTGGAATACTGAGCTCAAAGGCATTGTCCCCTACAACCTTAGTGATTGTGTATGGCCCATATCAGAGTGGGTGAATCTTGTGGTAGGGTCCATCGAGGCTCTCCTTTTGCAAATGTAGCCACACTTTGTCACCCACCTGGAAGTTGTGTGGCACCTGATGTTGATCATGTCGCTACTTGTAATTAGGATTGGCTCTGTCCAAGATGTCATGAACCTGTTGGCAGATGAGATGAATGTTCTCAATGAATTTGTTTTCCTTCTCAGCCTCATAATGAACATGGGTTGAATCTGCCTGTGTAGCCGCAAATGGAATGGCTATGTCAATGGGACATACTGGCTGGAATCCCAAGCCCACCTGAAAGGGTTTGTGGTTGGTTGAGCTATGGAGAGCCCGATTGTATTTTTGTTGTACAAAGGGGAGGCTCTCATCCCATGTGTGAGGATGATTTGATTTGTACATGCACAAAATGTGTAGAATCGTCCATTTGACAACCTCTGTCTGGCCATCAGTTTGCGGATGGAAAGATGTGGACTTGGTGAGCTTGGTGTCCAGCATCGACCAGAGACTGGACCAAAATGTACTGAGAAACCTACTATCCTGATCTGAGATGATAGATTGTGGGATCCCAAAGTGTACCCACACTCATTCAAAGAAGAGTTTAGTAGTGTCTTCGACTATGATATTCTTCTTGCAGGCCATCATAATGGACATCTTCGAGAATCTGGTGACAACCACAAAAACATAGCCATTTCCATGCTTATTATAAGGAAGGCCCGACATGTAATCCATGGATATGGATTCCCAAATTCGACTAGGGGTAGGCAACGAAGTATAAAGGCCTTGCTTCTTGATGGTCGTTTTGACAATGGCGCAAGCAATGCGGACTTGATGTACTTTCTGACATCCTGTCGAAGGTTCAGCCAATAGAAATACTTTTGCAGTACTACCACAGTTTTCTCAACCCCAAAATGCCCAGCGACCTGACTGTAGTGTGCCTCCCAAATCATATTGGAATGCTCCCTTGAAGGAACACAAAGGTGTACTAGGTGACATAGCAGGGCATCCTGGAGCTGAAAATTATGAACTTGCTTACCCTGCAAGAGCGTATTGTATGTGTGGCCAAATTCTAGATCACTTTCGTAGAGAAGCATCCAATCGAAAGTCTTGTGCCCAGAAGAGTTTAGCACCAGGGTTAGCACCATGATAGGGGGTCGGATGAGGTAGTCTGCAGCATTATTGGTGCTTCCTTTCTTGTACTTAATATTCAATTGAAACTATTGTAGGTATGTGGACCACTTTTGATGGTGATCATTCTGTAACTTCCCTTATGTCTGTATGAACTGCAAGGGTCGGTGTTCTATGTGGATGACTGTTTCCTTTCCCAAAATGTAATGATTCTATTGTCATAAAGCCTACACAATGGAATACATCTCTTTTTCATAAGTGGAATGCTTTCGGACTATGTCGGAAAGTCTCTCATTGTGATATTCCACTAGATGCCCCTGTTAATTAAGGATTTCCCCAATAGCATAGTTGGAGGCATCTATCCCGATCTCAAATGGTTTTTGCAAGTATGGTAATGTGAGCACTAGTGCAGAGTAGAGGTGATGATTCAAATCATCAAATGCCTTCTGTTGAGATTCATACCAAAAGAATTTTTCTTTCGCTCCTCCCTTGGTGAGTTGACTCAAGGGCCAAGTGATATGAGAGAATCCCAACATGAACCTGCGGTGGAAATTGGAAAGACCCAAAAATATGTGGAGCTTTGTTAGGGTTGTTAGGGCTGTCCAATCCCGAATGACTTGGATATTGGCTGGATCCACATGCACCCCCCACTCATCAACAATGTATCCCAGATACTGAACCTGGGTCATGACAAAAGTGCACTTCTCAAAATTGGCACACAACTTGTGTTGCCGAAGTGTTTGGAGGACCTATTGGATGTGGTGGAGGTTCTCTTCCCAAGTCTGGCTGAAGATCAGAATGTCATCCAAGTACACCACTACAAATGATTTGGTGAATGGTCGCAAGATGTCGTCCATTAGTCTCATGAAGGTAGCAGGGGAATTCGTCAACCCGGAAAGCATGACCAACCATTCGAAAAGGCCCTCCTTGGATTTGAAAGAAGTCTTCCACACATCATAGGGTTTGATAGGTAATTGGTGATACCCAGACTTCAAGTCAATCTTGTTGAAATATTTCTCCCCCCTTGATTTGGTCCAGAAGGTCATCAATCCATGGGATCAGGTACCTATTCCCGAACAATGATCTTGTTCAGTGCCCAATAGTCAATGTAGAGTCTCAAAGTACTATCCTTCTCCTGCACCAGCACGGTTGGGCTCCCACAGGGCAATGAACTCAGTCAGGTGTGATTGACCTGATAGTGTAGAGGCACCCCTGCGGGGGGAGGTAAATATGTCCTCGTACTCCTCCATGACCTCATCCATCTTTTGTTTTCATGCAGAAGGGCCCTGTCTAGAGGTCGTGGCCAAAGTCTTCTTCTTTCCCTGAGGGCAAATCATCAGGAAAACAAATTTCCTGGTTTTGGCAATGAGCTTACTACATTTTTTTGCAGCAACCAAAGAGATGGTTGTAGGCAGTGATAGTTTTGGTATAATGTATAGCTTATTTCCCAAAGTAATAATAACAGAATGAGGCCTGGACTCATACACAGTATGTCGTTTCCACAAGTATGGTTGGCCTAATAATACATCAGAAACATCAAGAGGAGCATTGTCACATAAAACCTCATCCATGAAGGGTTTGATATTGTAGGGAAGGTGACATTGTTGGCTGACGCAGAGGTCTCGTCCTTGGTGCAGCCACCCAATGGTGTATGGTTGTGGGTGTGTTGCAGTCTTCAAGCCCAGCCATTTCACAACCTCTACTGAGATGAGGTTCTTCTGGATCCCGCTGTCGACAATGAATTGCAACAGGGAACCCTTTACCCACATTTGGGAATGGAAGAGGTGCTCTGACTCCTCTGGATCTTCCGGTTCCTTCTTCTAGATCTTCATGGTAGAAACGATGGCGTTGGGCTCCGCATCAATAATCTGCTTCCCCCTGTCATTCCCCTTGTCGGGTTCTGATTCAGATTCGGAGCCTGCATCCGATTCAGAATCCTTCAACTCAGCTACCAATTACTTCTTGTCCCGACACTCACTTGTGTTGTGAGTGGAGCTCTTATGGAAATCACACCATTTCCCCGTGTCCTTTTTTGGCTTCGTGGTGTTGTTATTTTCTTGCGACTTTCTTGGGTTGTCCTGTGCCACCCCGCCTTGGCTTGGTCCTTTGTTCAGTGGTTTGGGGGTACCTTTCCCTTGCTTCTGATTCGTAGACCCAAAGTCTCGCTTCTTCTGTTTGAATTTCTGCTTAATCTTAGTAGCATACCGGTATGCCACACCAAGAGAGGAGATGTCGAGGAACTCCATTTCCTCCTGAATGTATCTATAAAGACAACTGTGTCACTTTAACACAAAATGTTTCTCTAAACATTTGATACCCAACTTTGTGTGTAGGGTATGGAACAAATTTGTCAGCTCGTGCACATGTTGGTCCCTTTGCTACCTCAACGTAGTCCATTGTATGTATTTTTCCTCATAGCTCCCCATGGGATAATATTTTTCCTTGATGGTGTCTTAGAAAGAATTGCAAGTGGGTGTGACCGAGAATAGAGAGGGTTCCCCCTCACTCAGTTTCTCCCAGTAGGTTTCCCACCAGTCCTTGACATGGGGGGGCACCTTTAAGGAGTGCAAAAATAATCCTTTCTCGGTCGGAAAAGTTGTGAACCGAAAAATATCTTTCTAACAGATTCAACCATCTATCAACGACATATACACCTATTTGGCCCTCAAATATGAGAATGTCAAAGTTTACTTGTACCTTAAAATGAGTGGCGCCTCCAGAGTGGTTGTTGGATGTAGATGCACTTCCATTGGGCAGCCGTTGAAAAATCTGGGCAAAGTTGTCCATCATCGCGTTCCTTTCTTTCTCGAGGGCATCCTCGAGCAATAATTTGATAGGATATCCTGCTCCCTCATCTTTATTTTCTTCCCCCATGGGCGGCCGTCGGGGTTTGCGAGGCTAATCTTGCAATGGTTCAAGCGGATCGAGCCCTAACTCCTTATACCCCAACCTCGTTGGGGACATGAAAAGAAGGATCGAGAAAGAGAAGACTGCTCTGATACCATTGATCCGGATTTATACAGGAACACAATGAAATATAGAAATACACATAAACATAGAGATGCAGCGGAAGCAAAACTTCATTTCATTAACAACAAATGACTGAAATATGCTTACAGATAGAATCGAAATAAAATAGCTCGGGCATTGGTAGCTTATCTATGGGAAGAGATGTGGCTGCTAGTGGCCTCTAAACTCTTTGTTACAATGAGGCTCGAAGGCCTATATATTATTTAGAAACAATGGAAAACCCTAAACATCCAAAAACCTAACCCTAGGAGATGAAACCCCAGAATATGGGCCCCGTTGGGGTAAATTGGCACATCAATTTCCCGGGGTCGTAACTTTGGCATACTATCTTCGTTTGACGCACATGATACATCGTTAGAAAGATATATTCGAGGACTACACTTTTGACAATGAATATTGAGTTTGGAAGGGAGTCATTTTCTCCACAGCATTCATGCCCAAAAAACATCGTTTAGGGCCTCAAAATGGCTCCGGAAGTTCAGGACCTGAAAAACTATTAAAATTAGTAAATTGTGCTACAATTAAGGAAAATGAAAAAATTAAAGAAACAATGGTGTGGGTCCAAGTGGAATAGGCGGGTGGCCACCAATATCCACCTGGATTAGTATGAAAGAATATAATTTTGAAATCCCAATGTATGTCATCACCATTGGAGGTGTAGATGGTGTTCTAAGGATTCAATGGTTGAGAACATTAGGTATAATTTTTACAAACTATAACAAATTATTCATGAGATTTGAATTGGAAGGGATTTAATATGAACTCAAAAGGTTAAAATATGGAAAATCTCTCATAGAATGGAAAAACTCCTAAAAAAGGGTAGCAAGGGAGTTGTGGTTAAACTTTATTCTATGGAAGTTAAGCAAGAATATGAAACTATTCCAGAGGAATTAATATGCGCATTGGAAAAACACTATAGGGTCTTCCAAGTAATTCTTAAAGGTCTACCTCCATTTATATATCATGAAAAATTTATCCTAACAAAATACCTTATAGATATCCTCATCAACAAAAACGAGGAGATTGAGAAAATAATACAAGACATGATGGATTAGAGTATTATTCTACCAAAGAAGAGTTAATTTTTAGCTCCAGTAGTGATGGTGAGAAGAAAAGATACTTATTAGAGGATGTTTCCTGATTATAGAGATCTAAGAAATCACCATAAATGATAAATTCCCTATTCCAAATATTGATAAGTTATTATATTATCTTCATAGAGTAGCTTATTTTACAAAGTTAGATCTTAAATCAAGATACCACCAGATCAGAGTAAGAAAACATGACATTCCGAAAACAAATTTTAGAACACATGATGGGCACTATGAGCTCTTGGTCATGCATTTTGGGTTGAGTGATGCTCCTTCAACTTTTAAAAGTCTTATGAACAATTTTTTTTGACCCCATCTTTGAAAGTTTTTTTTGGTTTTGTTTGATGATATACTTATCTATGGAAAATCATGAGAAGAACGCATTAAACATGTGGATAAATTCATTCAAATTCTTGAGAACAATCAATTGTGTGTAAAAAGATCCAAATGTTCTTTTGGGAAACAAGAAGTAGAATGTTTGGGTCATATTGTGTCAAGGGAAGGAGTTAAGGTGGATCCTCAAAAGATCCAAGATATTACAAAATGGCCTACTCCTAAGAACATCAAAAGTCTTAGAGGATTTTTGGGTCTTACAGGATATTATAAAAAAATTGTTAAGAATTATACATGCATTACAGGCTCAATCACATCTCTCTTGAAGAAAAAATCATTTGTATGGAATGATAATACTACTTTGGCATTCTCTCCATTCTCTCCCTTAAAGGATGCCATGTCTTCTACACCAATATTGGAAACAATTGATTTTGGTAAAACATTCATGGTAGAATGTGATGCATCCAGACTAGGAATGGGAGTAATATTGACACAAGAAATCATACCATTGGATTTTGAAAGAAAAAAATTCAATGGAAAATATTTGGTGAAATCTACATATGAAAAATAAATGGAAACATTTTTTCATGCAATAAAAAAAGATGATAGTATCTCATTGGGAGGCAAGACCATGATAGCCTAAAGTAATTTTGGATAAAAAAAAATCCTCAGAAGAGAAACACAAGTGGGTAAAAAAAATGAAAGGGTTTGATATTGAAATAATGTACAAAAGGGGAAGGAAAATGTAGTAGAAAATGCTCTTTCTAGAATACAATAAACCTCAAGCTTATATTCTATTACACCTTCTATTCCTATGTGGTTGGAAGAAGGTCGCATGGAATGACAAAATGACAACAATACTAAATGAAAAATGCAATTTATAAAGAAAGGGATTAACTCTATGGAACATTGGGAGTGAAAGGGATATACTTTTGGGTATGTGTTATATTCTTTACAGTGGGAGTTTTGAGCAATTACATGTCAAAACCAGGGATGGAGAATTGGACAATAGTAAAAAGGGTTTTCAAGTATTTGCGTGGCACTGTTAGCTATGGATTATGCTACCAAGGAACACCATGATTGGACAAAGTGTTGGATATACATGGATTTTTGGATGAATATTGGGTTGAAGATCTGGATCATAGGATATCTACAAGCAGGTATGTGTTTAACCTGTTTGGAGGAGCAATCAGTTGGATGAGAAAAAGACAGGTTGTAGTGGCACTTTCAACTACAGAAGTTGAATACATGGCAGCCACTCATGCAAGTAAGGAAGCAATATGGTTACAAAGATTGTGTTCAGATATTGGTTTGGTACAACAAGTTGTAAGGATATATTGTGATAGTCAGAGTGCAATTTTTCTGGTGAAGAACTCGAATTATCATTCAAAGACAAAGCATATTGATATTCAATATCACTTTGTGAGAGACATGGTTGAACAAAAGAAGGTGTTGTTGATGAAAGTGGATACTTTGAAGAATGTTGCAAATTCATTAACAAAATATGTGAGCACTGAGAAGTTCTCTTGGTGTAGAGGATCCATGGGCATTGTTGGCCTGGATTGTTGACTATGTAACCCTGTAACCCCTTGCATGCAAAGAAAAAAACAAGTGGGAGAATGTTGGGTATGTGCTATATTCTTTGCACAATTAGATTTATTCCTCGCTACATTGTGTCGGGCGCACAACGCCCTCTAGAAAATTTTTTTCCTCGAGAAACTTGTCACATTTTTGCCTCATTTTTCGTGTTGCCTCGATTTACATTTCCATTGTTGGGAGGTTTTTTGGAACATGGTTTTTGTTGATGGTTTTCTATTTCCGATTAAAGAATTAGGGTTTTTGACTAATCCAGGTCATTGGGTTAGGGTTTTGGATGTCATTGGCTCCTATATGTATATTGTATTGTAAATAATGTATCACTATGAATTAATATAGAATATGTTGGTTTTCCCGGTTGGGGTTTCTAGGGGAAAAATATTTGTGTAATGTGTGTATTTTCCAGTGTATCCTTTATGTTCTTTTATTGAAAATATCTTTACAATAAAATATTGTACAAGGTTAAAATCTACAGATACACTTTGGTACAAGGGTAGAATATTTGTATTCCCTCAACCAAATTTGAAACAAAAAATACTAAGGGAGTTCCATGACTCTCTGATAGTAGAACATGTAGGGTTCCTTCAAACTTATCAAAGGATTACCAAATATTTATTTTGGGAAGGAATGAAGAAACATATTCAAAAAAATATAAGAGAATGATATGTTTTCTAAAGAAATAAATAAGAGATAGTAAAATATCCAGGGCTACTTCTGCTATTACATATACCTAATCAAATAAGGAAAGAAATATCAATGGACTTCTTTACATGGTTACCAAAATATGAAGGTAAGGATGCCATTTTTGTGGTCGTTGATAGACTCACAAAATATGCACATTTTTGCAGAATTCAAAATACATATATAGAAATCCAAGTGGTAGAAGTGTCCATGAAGGAAATTCATAGACTTCACAGTCTTCCTAAAGTAATATTAAGTGATAGATATCCAAAATTTATGGGAAATTTTTGGAAAAAATTATGGAATATGAGTGAAACAACACTAGCTATGAGTTCATCATATCATCCACAAAAAGATGGTCAAATATAAATAGTTAACAAATTTTTAGAGGGTTATCTATGATGTTATTCTTCTGAAAATCAATCTTAATGCATAAAGTGTCTTCCTATGGTAGAATAGTGGTATAAAAGTACCTATCACACATCTACTAAAATGTCTCCATTTGAAGCCCTTTATGGATATCCAACTCCTAGTATCTCATACTTTTTGAAAGATAAGTCCAAAGTACCGACAATAAAGTCACATATGGAGAATACTAAAGAAAAATTGAAAATTCTCAAGGAAAACCTCCAAATGGCACAAAACATGATGAAACAACAAGTAAATCAATATCAAAGTGAAAGACAATTTCAGGATGGTGATTGGGTATTTTTGAGACTACAACCTTATAAGTGATCCACACTCAATAAAAAAAAGAATTGGAAATTAGCTCAAAATTTTTATGGACCCTACAAGATTATTCACGGGATTGGACAAGTGATGTGCAAGTTGTATTTTCCTTCTTCTCACATTCATAATGTTTTTCATGTTTATTTCCAAAAAAAGGGTTTTCAGACAAACTATGCTAGTACAAAGAGAACTTACATAATTAAATGAAGAAGGGAAGTTGATTCTTGAACCAGAAAAATTTATAGATCATGGTTCTCTATATATTTGAAATAAAACCATTATGGAGTACCTAATTAGGTGGAAGAATATTCCTCTAGAAGAAGCTACATGGAAAAATGAGCAATTCGTGAAGAAACACCCTCAATTACAAGCTTTGAGGGAAAATGTTTTTTAAAGAAGGGGGCCTATGTTAAGGCCCTTGGGCCCCTATGTTAAATCCCTAATAAGAATTCATTATTAGTTTATTTGTTACATTTGTAGTTCAGATATATATTATTAGTTTATTGTTATATTTGTAGGTCAATTATACACACACACACACACACCAAGGATACCTAGTCTTAGGATCATCTTATCTTTTCTTTTGAATTGGATATATTGTAAATAGAGGTTCCCCCCTCAAAGTGAAATTTATTCATTGAATTTTTATCATTCTCAAGGCATTGGTCCATAACATCATTCATTTTGAGACATCCACATATTTTCCCTATTGATATATTTACCCATGTCCCAAAGTTGATGGAAACCCTTGGTTGGCTTCAGATCACCTTGTATCTTTTATGAATTATGTGGTAAATACTAACATTTTCTATGAGGATCTATTGATAAAAACATTTTCATATTTGATGCAAGGAGAAGATGAAATTGATTGGTATTGCATTTTTAAGCCGAAAAAGATAAAAGCATTTCTGCAGTTAATGAAAAATTTTCATAAGTGTTGGATCTATGGTTATGCAAAAGTTGAAGATTATTATGTATTTCTTGATGTGCTAAGAAGAATAGGGGAAACAATCAATAACCTAATGATGGAATATGATGATAACCCTTCAAGTGATCTTCTTGTGGAAATAGAGGAAATAAAGGATGCACACCTTTTCTTGTATGAGTATGTTGAAGAAAAAAATGGTGAGCCTTTTTCGCTAAAGCTTGATGATAATTTTCTTGAAGAGTCTCCTCCCTCTCCTCCCTCCCATGGTCCTTTGTTGCACAAAATTTCAGAATTGGAAAATCATGAGGAATAGATGCCCCATGTTGAAAATGTTAAGGAAATTTTTTATGTGATTAGCAAAGAAGATCTTGTTGAAGAAAATCCTCAAGAAGCACCTTATTTTTATCTTGAAGATGATGAGTTCATTGAAAATTTTGTTGCAATTCCTCAATAATAAAATGATGATGAAGAATCTTCTCATGCTTCCATTGGAAATCAAGAGACATTTGAATACTAGGTATATGAAGATAACTTTGACAAAAACATTCAAGCATATGTCCCTTCTTCTCTGCATAAAAGTGAAGGTTTGAAATGCCACACCTTTTTCCAAGATTTTGAGTTTTATGATACATCTTTTAGAAACTTAGAAAATGAAAATCTAATGGATAAACCATGTTTTAATGAATATCATGATGATAAAGAGATTGATAATATTGATTCTCTTCTCCATGTTGAAAGATAAAAATGGAATATAAGTGGTTTTTATTTTGATGGGGATCCCATTTAGGACGTAGATAATGATGTTTTTGAAGTTAAGATTGCAAACTTTTGGTCTTGAGGACAACTAAACAAAATCAAGGAATATGAAACCTACTTGATGATGCATGAGTAGGCATGCCATCCCACCAATAAAGTTGATTTACATGTACACAAAGATGGTTTTCATGGCCAAATGATAACATGATTTTTTCAGCCATGGAGGCCCCCAACGCATGACTTTTGCATGTAGGAAAATCCATCTAGTGATGATGTTTGTAAAGATGAAATTTTTGGTAAACAACAACATGTTCAATTTTGGGTATATTGCAGAAATTTTCAGCCTCACAATCAAGGGTAGCCAGCCATGAGTCATGGATTTACATATTTTTTTAGATATGATGGTTTTTTTCATGTTTCATCCATAAATATGATTGAGAATAACAAGGAGGGGCAAAAATATTATTGTATGTTTCTATTGGAGCCACTCTCAGAGCCCCTCTTAATTGATGGTTTGATGAGTAACAATGATGGTTGGTCCTATGCTTATGTCAAGAAATATGATTACTTCATCCATGTCTACCTCTGGATTGAAGAAGCTTGTAGTAGTATAGGTTAAACTTTGCATGCATTTTTTCTTATCTTGCATGATAATGATCCTTCTTCATATTTTGGCCAAGGAAAGGTAAAGGATATGTTAGCATATGCTTAATTGGTCGTTGATGTTTTAATATTTTGGTTTGTGACCAAGAACAAAGGTAAATTTCATGGTATTTATGAACTCATGAAATGGTTAAATTTGATTTATGATTTTACTTAGCATGCTATATTTATTATGTTAGAATAGGTTAGAATGAATAATCTCTTTAGCATGAGCATTAGATCTACTTGCGTGTTTCATTTAATTTATTATTTTCTTCATTTAATTTTTTTTTTATAAAAGTTACATGTTGCGTACATGTACATATTGTTTTCTCAGATGTTGTGCTACTAACATGTGCTTGGATATATATTTTATTTATGCATGGATATATTTCTCTTTTAGGGAAGGGGAAAAGGAACTTTCATCTTCACCTTCCTATGTATTTAACATCCATTGGTTGAGAATGTTTTAGGTCTACAGGTTTTCCATATTTCAGAGTTCTCATGTACTCTTGAGATGAGCACATGTCCTTGATTTGGAGCTAGATTTTACACCTCAGATTCACTTCAGCGCGCCCTATATTTTTTCTCTAGATGTGGACCATCATATGAGAATATTATGTGTCTTATTGTATCATGATGATCCAAAAGTGTGGTTGTAATTGCACTCACATATTGTATTGGACCATTCTTATATGTTATATGTATTGATGGGAGGCCTATATAGTATCTACGGACCCCATGGGGTTGTTCATGGCCTATCCTTTTAGTCCCCATTTCAAAATAGGATTTTAGTTTATGACTACGTTTGACTACCCCTTGATGTTGGTAACTCTTCATCATGCCAGTCATTTATGATCTAGGTTGGTATGCAACCATCTTGGGGTGGATCTACTAGGACATATGATCTAGGGGAGTTGCATAGTCTCTCTTACCCCTTTGTATATGATGTAAAAGTGTTTCTCCTTGTAAACGTTGTGACATCTATGTATAACACACTTATTCTATTCCTAAGTATGGATCCCTCTCTTATGTATTCATCACACTTTGGTCATCTACTATCAGAGATGATTCTACATATGTTCACTTAGTTTCATGTCTCTCAAGGAAGTGTCATAGTTATTGAGCCAATACACATATTATGAGGCATTGGTCACATCCACTGAGGAATTTTTGGCATATTATTGCATACATGGACATCCTCTACACATGCCAAGTTGGATATTCATGAGTGGCCTCCTTCTTTAATCATTTTTTAGATGTCTTTCACATTATTTGAGGGCCAAACCACATGTGTGGGGTTTATGAAATCCATGTGGGTATTTTTAGTAGTGATTTGACATTGAGATGCATATTCCTTACCTTATGGAGCATCTTTGATTGATTTGAGGGCTTGATCATACCTTGGAGATTCCTTTTGAGCATTCCTTGAGCACATTATGAGGAGGCCATCCACTTTTGAGGTCATTCTCCACATTTTCATGAGGTCATTCCACTTGGAGAAGAGGAATGTTGGGGATTTTCTTGCTTGGGAGGGTACTTCACCATTTTTTGAGGCCTCGACAACACTCTTTCCTTAGAATGTTGGGATAGTAGAGAAAATTGACCCCATTCTTTGTGGGATGTTCCTATTTCATGCGGGTTTTATGCACATGTGGCATCATTTTATTGTGAATTGAATTAGTCTCCTTATTTGTGTGGATTTCAAGTCTTCTTATATCCTAGGCTAATTTTAGGAAAAATAATTAATAAAGAAAGAAAATGATGTAGAAACCTCCTCTATAAATAGAGGTATTATCACAAAATATAACACCTTTGTGAAAATCCTTTCACAAGGGAGAAAGACAGGTGTAATATTGGAAGTGTTTCCACTATCACCTTAGAAAATCGCTTCCCTCATTTTAGTGAAGGATAAAATCCAACACAAGGGAGGATTCCCTAACAACCTCAAGGAATCATGTTGCAAGAAATGATCAATTATATGACCTCCTTTATTGGTTACTCAAACACACCACCACTTCAAGGAAGTTAAAATGGATAAATTTACATATTTGTATATATGAAGTATATGGGAAAATTAATGATGTTTTCCAAGTCAAAATAAGTCAAAGAGATGCCCCAAATGATACAAATAAAAATAAAATATATGGATTTCATAAAACTTGCATTTAAGATGATTACTTTAGCAATATATGAAGTTACAATAGTATAAACAAATATCCATTTAAATAAGTTAAACATGCGACAAAATGGCAAATGAAAATCATAAACTAGACTATGGTTTAGTTAACAAATGTTTGCTGAAATAATAGATGAATATAACATATCTAATAATGCAAGATTCCAAAGCCCTAGAGGGATGAAAACCAAATCAGCAAAGCAATAAATGATGACAAGATATACTTTTGAGGTGAAAGATGCGAATAAACCCTAGATGTCAAGTTAAAAGATTGCTAAAAATTGAAGGAAATTGTAGCAAACCCTAATCTAGACCTAAGATAACAAAGGAAGAGATGAATTTAAGGTTTTATAAATTGCTAGGAGAGAAGGAGATTAGTGTCATCAAATCCTCTTAGGCATATGAAGTCAAAGTATGAGCTTTCTTGGGAAATAAAGGAAAGTTTTGGGTAAACCCTAAGTAGTCCACTACAAACCTTAAGGATTAACCAATAGAATGAAGGACGGGGTATTCCACTACAAACCCTAGATCATCCTATGTATGTTGAAAAGATTAAGATGGATCTTGGATAAAGTTATAGGGTAGTCCACTACAAACCCTAAAACCATATCCTATAGGAAAATACCTAGGGTAGTCCACTACAAACCCTAGAAATTACCTTGTGTCCTTAAACATATTTAAACAATGATAACAAGGGAAAGTAGTTCACTACAAACCTTCCTAGGGTTTCAAGATATGGTTTATTCAATAGAAATACAAGGTAACATGCACTATCACCACTTTGATAAAAAAAATAACACTTAATACATTCTAGAAATAAACCAACAAAGACATAGAAAGAGCACTTACTAGGTAAGTCAATGATCATCCATGAAACCCTAACCATGAAATCATCCATCAAAACTTTAAAAGCATCCAATAGATCATGTCCCAAAGAAGGCACACAAGTCATCCATAGTGAAATAGAAGTAAAGAAGAGACAAGTAGTGATAATCCTCTGTAAGTTTCTATGAATTACAATGAGGTAGCACTCCCTCTATATATATGAGGAAACCAAGTGATTAACCTCTCTAAGAATCACCTAAAACATAACAATCCATGATACAAGGGGGATAGGTCTAAGTTGACCCCTAAAATGCCTCCAAAATAAAGATACAATGCTAAAACATGAAAATGTCCTCCTAAAATTCCACACGTGTGGTTGTAGGAAGCTACAAAAAGGTGACATCATCCTCTAATGAAGTACAAAAGGTTCCAAAAGTCATGTTTCTCCCCAAAAGGTGAAAAGTTTCATCAAAAGTCATGCCTCCTCATCAATAAGGTCACATATTCTCATCAAAAGGTGCCAAATCATCATCACAAGTGCTAGGTCGGCTCAAGCATGTATCAAATCATCATTAAGTGTGACATTATTCTCATGTGTGCAAAATCCAAGGTGGAAATCATGACATCATGAGGAAAAAGGGCTCCATAACCTCTCCCAAGAGGCATACCATCATCATCAAGGGAAATATCATCAATCCATGATCCAACATCTGGAAGGGGCACATGATATCATTAAGGGCTCAAGGCAACATGTCTGGTTCCATATGCAAGGTCCTATCTAATATGTGTGATTTCCTAGGTCTAGGAGGTGGTGGAAGTTGTCAAAGATCATGCCAAGTTGTTAGGGTCCTTCCCTAACTCCCTTAGATGTTTTATTAATGTATGAGGCGACCCTCCTTGAATAAGGGCCATTAAATAGTTAGTTATTATCCATTCATTGTAATAAAGAGTCATTTTTAGTAATAAGACCCAAATTAGTTGGTCAACCCTCATTATAAGGGTCCATAGGTAGTTAATATTCTTTATGCGTAGTTATAAATTGAGTAGAAGGTTATGTATTTTTTTGTCAAGAATTGTTATTGTATTTGGAGCATTTCTCTTAGAGCTTGCCCCATTGAAGTGGAAAGTGAACATAACTCTCTATTATTATCACTCTTTCTCTTTTGTTCTTGGTTTTTGCATTACATTGCTTGTGATTGATCTTATGTTTTGGGTTAAGTATACTACAAGTGGTATCAAAGCTCTTTCTTGGGCACAAAGTGAGAATTTTTTTTCTTTTCATATATTTTTGATAGAAAAAAGGACGAAAATATTCAAATTGATTTTTGAAATTTTCTATGCAAAATTTGAAGAAACAAGCCAGATATTGAATTCCTCTCGAAAAATACCCAATTTCAAAAAAAAAAAAAAAAATCCAAAAAAGAGTTTGAAAAGTGGAGATATCATTGACTCAAAATATGCAAATTTTAAGGTTTTTTTGGGTGATGGCTGCAAATTTCATAGATTGGATATCTTTTGATGGTGTGGAAATTTTTCAGCCTAACTAGTGCCATTAAATCTAGAAAAACTGTGACATTTCATAATTGGGGTCATAATAGTGAATTAGATAAGCATAACTGAAGTTGTGATCATTTAACATTTTTGGCCTCAAGCCCTACTTTACACAAGTTGTTTTTTGGTGATTCTAAGAGTTTTTTCTCGCATTAACAAGCTCATAATTTTTTTTTTTTAGAGATGTGTTTCAATGTCTTTAAATAACATAGTGATATATCATTCAACAAGTAAAATTGTGGCAGGGAAATAATACACGTAGGAAATACAAGTGGAATCACATTGTTGGAAACCCTTATAACCCCTATTGGTACCCCTTCGAGTAGTGCCACATCAAATTATACTTGTATACACCCTTATTCCTCCTTGCAGATGTAGTTGCAGTTGCAACTGCACTCTCCACAAGACTTGCACTCTGACTGGGTGTACAAATGAGCTAAAACATCCTCTAATCATATTAATTTGTCCAGTGACTTTTCTGGCTGGGCCGACCTGACTTTCTAGTAATTATATTTTATATTTATCTTTTTCCTGTGGAGCCGACTTGTATTTCTGGAAGATAATATTCTAATGTTATTGTTCTACTAGATCGACTTGTCTTATAGGGTTTCCACACATATGTTTAAAGGTTCACTTGCTTCCAGAATATTCTATTCTAATTCATATGTTACACGTGGAGGGTAATACCTCCTGCAACTACCAAAACATCAACACTCCCTCTTAGCTAGGATGGTATTAACTAAAATGTTCTTTATGTAGTGGTCTCAAACACATCCATCCATCTCACATGGAATGGGAAAGACTCACATGGTCTTGTACACCAGTCTCCAGGTAGAATCACCATAGCCACACAGGTTATCATATGATCAAATAGATCATGTAACAAGTATCACCATCATAGCCGCACATTATCCATATAGTTGGAAAACATCTCCAACACTACCAGTTGGACCTCTAGCTAGTAATCTCTGATTCTACTGATTGAAACTCTAACTAGGAATCATTTCCGACACTACATGTCAGAATCTAGTTCATACAGAACTAGTAACTCGTCAATTCACACAGAATCTAACTCAAAAATTTAACACTCCCTCTTAACGAGGAAGGTATTCCTCTTGGCACAATCATCATCACTGCTTCTACACACCTCGTCCATTGTCTTTTTTAATTTCATGAATCTATACATCATAAGAAGTTTTTCACTTTCATTGGAGTAGCATACCAGCCTATGTTGAAGTACCAACCTGCACTAGGGTAGCATACCAGCCTGCGTTGGAGTACTAGCCTACACTAGGGTAGCATACCAACCTACGTTGGAGTACCAACCAACACTAGGGTATCATACCATCCTACATTGGAGTAACAACCTGTGCTGGGGTAGCATACCGACCTGCATTGGAGTACCAACCTGTGTTGGGGTAGCATACCAGCCTGCATTGGAGTACCAACCTGCGTTGGGGTAGCATACCAGCATGTGTTGGAGTACCAACCTGCGTTGAGGTAGCATACTATCCTGCATTGGAGTACCAAACTGCACTGGGGTAGCTCCCACTACTGGGGATCTCATCACTTCCATCTACTAGGGAGCACATCACTTCTCGCTACTAGGGAAAATATCACTTCCCGCTACTGGGGAACACATCAATCCCTCTCATGAGGGAAAATCCTTCTGGACCACACCAAGCTTGTCTCTGAAGTACTCAAAATTCACTTTCAACAAAGGCTTATTCAACATGTCTCCTACATGTTCGTCGATAGAAATATACCAGAGCAAGTGTCTCGTCATAGTATTCTCCCTCTTACCGGGATAAGTACCAACCAACACTAGGGTATCATACCATCCTACATTGGAGTAACAACCTGTGCTGGGGTAGCATACCGACCTGCATTGGAGTACCAACCTGTGTTGGGGTAGCATACCAGCCTGCATTGGAGTACCAACCTGCGTTGGGGTAGCATACCAGCATGTGTTGGAGTACCAACCTGCGTTGAGGTAGCATACTATCCTGCATTGGAGTACCAAACTGCACTGGGGTAGCTCCCACTACTGGGGATCTCATCACTTCCATCTACTAGGGAGCACATCACTTCTCGCTACTAGGGAAAATATCACTTCCCGCTACTGGGGAACACATCAATCCCTCTCATGAGGGAAAATCCTTCTGGACCACACCAAGCTTGTCTCTGAAGTACTCAAAATTCACTTTCAACAAAGGCTTATTCAACATGTCTCCTACATGTTCGTCGATAGAAATATACCAGAGCAAGTGTCTCGTCATAGTATTCTCCCTCTTACCGGGATAATCCTCTGGACACAAATTAGGCTTTGTACATATCTAGAATATTTATCTGCAACATGTTTAATCTTTGTAGATCAACTTGGAAGTTTCCACCGAATTCCCTTCTGGTCTTGGAACCAAGGAAAAGATATATATCCCATTTCTTCTGATTGGATTCCTTCTCGGTCACTATAGCAAAGTCTATTGAAGCAATGGAATCTTCCCTTAAGATCTCATATCTCCTCAAAGCCTCTGAAGCTTTGATGTATCCTTCTCAACCCACGGCATCTGTCTGTCAGTCCTGGAAGACATCTCTCTCTTCCATCTGAATATGAAAGTATCTGAGTCTCATTCTTCCTTTGAAGCTTGACTCCCTTTGAGTTTTCATAATCTTTGGAGCCATCTGCTCCATCTGTGTGTGATTATTTTCTTTGAAGTCTCCTGTGAATGGTCATGGGGAGGTTGCTCATCCCTACTGGATCGTGAGGAATAAATCCCTCTGAAATCTATCTCCTTCTAAGCCGATACTCAGTGGGGCCTCCTACCTCACCACTGGTGGATCCATGTGCTCCTCATGATATGGCTCATCAATGTTTCAACCTACAAAGTTTCATGGGACCGCGCTGGTCTCTTCTTGGTTACTGCAATGATTCTAGGTAGGCCCTTTTGGCTCTACTAACTCTTCTTAGTGATATGAAGAGTGATCAACTGTAGCACTAGAGGGATTTTTTTGGTCATATTTGGATCCTTCTTCTCCTTACAATCAATATCCATATGAGATACTATGTATCTCGCAAAATTACCCTTCTTCATATTCTTCTTCTTTGGTACATGGATGTATATGGTCATGTATACAACTTCTTATTTGGATAGCCTGCTCCATGTCTCAAACTAGAAACCATCTAATATGTTGTTTCTCGCAACTATCACTATATCTTCCCTTAGAGTTATCACCTGTGACTTGCCCAGAACAAGGACAACAAAGGGAAAAAAAAATAGATAATAATCATACTCTTATAATAAAAACAAGAACCAGAAGAATAATCATAGTAGTTCCTTCTTAAAGCTATTGCTTGTGAGCTACCTGGAACAAGAAAAAAAATAAAAATACAATAATAAGAAATATATCCTAGAGGAAATGTTAGTTCATCTTGAAAGAATTTATATCAATAGTACTCATATGCTTCCAAGTATTCATTGTATTTAGCAGTAATAGAACCTTTCAAGGATTGTTGTCACAACTAGTAATGTAGCAATTATCAAACTTGATATGTACAAATTGGAAACTTATTAATTTAATCAAACCTGGAACCTGGAGTCTTATATTCAAGAACGAATGTTGTTGATTTTATTCTGAGTCTCCTTCACTCAAGATGAAAATTATTATCTTCAACCTGTCCCCTGTACTAAAGAAAATATGCTTTCTAAACAGAAATCTGAGTTAGAGAATATAGTGAAAATAAACTCTAAAGTCTCAACCTTAATCAATCTAATACTTTGACTAAAGTTAGTTTCTAACTTTAACTTTGAACAAAGGTTAGTATGATAATCATAACTTCAATAGATAAAAATACAACTAGATGTTCATAAGGTCACAATAATTCCATAACAGCTAGAGGCATATAAAAACAATCAAACCCAGAGTGTGTTGTTCCTATGAATGTGTTGGATATGAGATCCCTCTAGATCTATGATTTTTGCTTGGACTAGAGATCCCTTCTCCTGCAATCACACTCAAAATAGTGATACATTTTAAACATATCTAAGTACGTACCTATGAAAACAACGACAGGCAGTGGCAGACAATGGCACCATCTGACGACAGCGACAAGCAATAACAAACCCTAAAACATTAAAGTGCTCCAAATTTCAATCTAAAGGTAACTCGAGATGCGCTAGGGTAAGGCGCACTATAAAAACCAAATATTAGGCCCAACATTTTAGAGAAAATTTGTTGCAACTGGTACTGCAACTACTGTTGGCACTGCAACTACTGTTGCAACCGGTACTGCAACTGGTGCTGCAAATGGCACTGCAACTGGTGCTGCAACTGGTATTGCAACTAGTGTTGCAACTGGTATTGCAACTAGTGCTACAACAATGTAACACACCCAACCCCAAAGTACCCTTTCTAGGGATGGGGAATCAAAAAGTTTTTTACTCAAATCATCTTGAATCATCTCTCCAAGATGATCCATCCTCTTCTACTCGCCCGTAGCTTTCTATCAATTGTTACCAGGCTCTAATCTAACCTTTGGTTTACAATTTATGGTTTTCTGATGTCCTTCGATGTTCTTTGGTCAAGGACCACATGGCGCACACATCGATCCATCATGTTTGTAATGTATCCAGGCTCCTACCTCCCGCAGGGATGGTCCATCCACCGTCCAAACCAACGGTGAGACTTAATTCTCATCTATAACACAGCTAGAGGAGAATTTGACATTCAGTGCTTCGACACTAAATGTCCCTTTTCCTTCCCTCATGCATGTCCTCCAGAGTCCCAAGTTCCCAGAGGATCCTGGAATATCGCCACATGGCTCCAACCTTTGGGCCCTTCACCCTTCCCACGACGCTACATCCCAAACCCCCGGAATCCCGAAATCCTGAACTTTCGAACATTCCACTCTCGCATGGGATGACATACTATATGTGTTGATGAATACAGGTGGGTCCCAAATACTCATACTGCCACATGGACCAAACATGTAATTTCCAGAGATGACACACGACAAGGAAGAGATGACACATGGCCCCTACAGTGGGTGACACATGTCACATATTAATGGGCACATAGGGTTGGTGAAATTCCTAGATCCAGGTGATACATGGCACATTAAATGTGGTTCCACATCACCCTAGGTGATGTCAGCATACCATGTCACCCCATATTGATCGCATTCCAATTCCTTTGATCTTACGATCACGGTGTGTCCATGTAACCCCTAGATCTATGACCTCCATTACCTCGTAACTTCAGCGTTCGAGGAATTCATGGTGTGACACCCTCCTTGCTCCTGGAGTGGTCAACGTCGAGATAACCTTGTCTTAAATCCAACATTCAGGGAAGATCCTTAAGGATCCTTATATCTACGGTTCTCGTTACTTCACATATCTGGCCTTTGGGGGTTTCAACTTTATGGCCGCTCCACTCTCCCGAAGTAGGACTTCGTCAAAGTACCGTACGCATGTCCCTCCTTTAGAGGATCAGACGATTAAGAGGGGTTCTTAACGAACTCCTAGATCCACCGCTCTCATCACTTCACGACTTTGATGTTTGTGGAGTTTGATGCTATATCATCCCCATTCTCACAGAGTGGGACTTTGTCGAAGTTACCTCGGCGTGGATCTAATGGCCGAAGGGGATCCTGAATTCTCTTAGATTGGTGGTTTGTGTTACTTCACAATAACTGAATGGATCAAGGTTTAATGGTGGGGCTAATCTATCTGTCTCGGATAAGGAAACCATGAGGCATCGTTTAACCTTGTGGGTAATCGTAACTACAAGTTTCCTTCGACCGATTTATAAATTGTAGGGTCGAAACACTCTGGAGCTCCGAACTCCCAGAGTTCCAAAGCCATAAGGCTTAACTTCTTTAGGGCCCAACATAGGATCCCTAGACCTAGGTCATATGGGTCCTTTGGAAACTCTTATGGGCTATGCGCTAATTCCTCTATCCATAAATGGGTTAAGGACATGAGCATGAGCCCTCGGTTATACGGTGAAGAGTTTGAAGGAGGCACCCTCCTTCCATAGGGTTTGAGCTTGAAATTCCTAAGAAGGTAGATACTAGAGTTCAACAGGACTTAAGCATCCCAATAAGTATTTCCCCGACACTATTGCAGACTTACATCTTACAACTCTCTAACTGCTCAGCCGAGTCAAGCATACAACCATTCAAAATAACGGTTTCACAGAGAGATAATACATATTTCTAACTTAACCATTCAACACAAAACTCAGCCATAGACATATAAATATATTCGATCACCATTTCCATTTCAATACACAGAGTATGAAGATACTTATCAAAAAACTAGAGTTCGTGAAGCGACTGTTGAAAGGGGTGTTTGTTTCCACCCAACCATAGACACAACCACTCCTGACATATTTACCATTGGCCACCTTCGAGCTAGACCATGATGCTTCGAGAGAGACTCCTTCTTTCTTAGCGATAATCTAGGACGGAGGTTACTCTCCTCCTCCCACAGGATCTTGGCATTGGGTTTTCTCTATACCATGCAAGGAGATCTACCTGAGTACTTCCATAGTCGCTTGTTAGCCTTGTTTATTATATTGTAATGAAAACCTTGCCAACAACTTCGTATGCCCAGAACAAGCCTATTTCCCAGTTCTTCCTCGAACCAGAGAGCTACAATCACTCTTTTCTCTTCTCGATATTGGTCTTTCAACTCTACTCTCTTCACAGATCTACTTTCTTGCCCTGCTTCCTCTGCCCACGAATTACCTCTTTCTTTCCTTCCTTAGCAAGGTTGCATGGTTGTGAATCCCCAGCTCGTGGTCAGGTCTGGAAGTATTACAGATGGTTACTCTACCCCATCTCCTCATTAACTCTTGAGGAGGACTCTTCCAGCTACCACTCTGACTCGTAATTCATATATGGGTCAAAGGACTATTATGAGTCATTAAATCCAGTGAGGTACTGTTTTGGTGGGGGTCATATCAACCATTCCCGGTTCCCCTCACCATCTCTCTCATAGCATCCATGGTCTATCTTGGAAAACCCCCCTTTCAACAGTTATGCAACACTTATCCATTTTCTATTAATAACAGAGAATACGTACATTGACCTTTTATACAAAGGTTCATCAAATCAAACATTCACACATATCTAGTCTTCCAAAGTCTCTTGGTCAGTTATATTTATATTTACAAACTGGGGGAAACATGGGTATTACAAACTGGCACTGCAAATGGCACTACAATTGGTGCTACAACTGGCAAAGCAACTGGTGCTGCGACTGGCACTGCAATTGGTGTTGCAACTCGTATGAAGGAAATGGCACTACAAACTTGGGGTTTTTATGAGGAAACCCTAATATATCAACTTAAAAAATTTGCAGATATGATCCAAGGAAGAGATGTTCCCTACTTAGGAGAATTTCTTAGTGATCTCAATAAGTGCTTCAACTAGCATGGCAATGGGGGAAATTGAGGATATTCCTTCTAATGGTTAGACTATTACGAATGAAACCAACTCTGATACCATGTTGAAATTTTGGTATGCTTGTTTAACCATAGAAAATGTCACATCATTATCACCCAACCATAGGCATTCACATATGCCACCCTCGAGCACACTAACCTTTACTTAGAATAATTCTAGCAAGGCTACTCCAGAATCAACAAATAAACCCTAGCTTCTAAATGCAACAATAACTCAAGACAAGTAGAGTGTTCCTTCTCCAAGGGTAATGCACAAGAGAGGGAGTCTCCATATCCACACAAAAAGTACCATACATAACTGCAACAACATTAGTTGTAGTTGCACTACTCTCTCAAACTTGTGCCATACTTAGAAATAATATCACCAAGAGAATCACCAAGAATATCACCAAGAGAACCACTTTATAGAACTAGAGAGATATCAAGACCAAGAGATGACCATACACCCTTATTCCTCCTTATAGATGCAACTGCAGCTCTCCAAAATACTAGTGATCTAATTGGGTTTACAAATGAGCTAAAACATCATCTATTTATATTAATTTATCCAACGACTTTTCTGGTTGGGCCGACCTGACTTTCTGGTAATTATATTTTATGTTTATGTTTTTTCTGTGGAGCCAACTTGTATTTATGGAAGATAATATTCTAAGATTATTATTCTTCTAGGTTGACTTGTCTTCTAGGGTTTCCACACATATGTTTAATGGTTCACTTGCTTCCAGAATATTCTATTCTAATTCATAGGTTACACATGGAGGTTAGTACCTCCCACAACTACCAAAACATCAACAACACTCCCTTGTCCCTAGGACATAGTAATATGTCTCAATGATCTCACCTATGAAGGATACCTATAAATGCCCTCATACTTCTCCGGACAACATGAACACCCACTCTACTACAAGAAGGTTGGATTGCATGGATGCACACCTTAAGAAAATTTAGGATGAAATAAGTGGGTTCAATGCGATGTTGGATAAGAGGTTGGATGAGAAGTTGGAGGAGAAGCTCAACAACTTCCAACATGAATTTTTTGAAAAGTTGACAAGTATGAAAAATCAAGGTGTACCAAAAGAAAACCATTGGACTCCACAATACATTGAGAAACACTAGGAAGAAACATGTCACTCGAGGCTATTTAACCACTCACAACCCTCCCTAGGTCCGCACAAAAATAGATCAATGGATAGTAACAAATGACATCATTATCCTAAGGTGGACCTGGACAAGTTTGATGGTTCTAACCCTTCTAGATGGGTCACCCAAATAGAACATTACTTCGTCCTCCAGGGAATTATTGATGACATGATGAAACTCAGAGTGGGAGTATTGTATCTAGATCCATAACAATGAAAATGGTGGGAATGACATAAAAAAACATATGCATGATATATCGCTTGGAGTCAATTTGTTAAAGCTATCTATGAAATTTTTGATAAAGATACTCACTATTTGGGGTGACTTACCAAGTTACACCAAACACACTCAGTCACAAATTTTATGGCATCCTTTGAGAAGATAAATATTTGTACATAGAAATTAACAAATTATTTCTATAAATAATGTTTCATTAGTGTCATCAAGGAAGATATTTGAGCAAAAGTTAGAATGCAATGTCCCACTACATGGCCGGAAGCGACACAAAGGGCCCTAGAAGCAGAGATCATGATCAACGCACAAAAAAAAACAACCTTCATTCCCCACACTCATCCTCCCCAAGATACTTCCCCAAGCATAAATCTGACTCATCCCTTGAAAGTACAAAGGTTATCTCTAGTGGAAATGGCAGATCAGCATAGATGAGGGATTTTCTACAACTGTGATGAAAAATATGCTCCAAGTCACTAGTGTAAAGAACATGAATTGTTCCAAACTGATGTGACCACTCACACCGTGGCCGAAGAAATCAGTATTGAAGAGAAACCAGAGTTACAAGTTGAAGACACCAACACTCAAACTAATGCAGATAAATAACCTCCATTCTCTCTTGAAGAACCACTCATCTCCCTACATGCATTATTAGGCATTTCAACTCCACAAACCTTGAAACTCATAGGTTATATCAAACACCGAAAAATTCATAGTACTCCTAATTGATAGTGGCAATACTCACAATTTCATTCACAAAAGAGTGGAAGAAGAAACCCTTTGTTATGTACACCCAATACCCAACTTTCAAATCATGGTCACAAATGGAGGTATGATGAAATGTGGGGGATATTTGAAAATGTTAGACACCATATGGGAGAGTATCAACTCAAAACCCATCTATTTTCCATTGATATGGGTGGGTGTGATATAGTAGTGGGGGAAGAATGGCTACATATGTTGGGACTAGTATTTCACCTTATCTAAGTTTACTCATCTGACGACTTCATTGATGGAAGAAGATTTTTTCCCTATGCAAATTTTGAATACCATGTGCTTGTGAGGTGAAACAAACATCCCTGTGTAGGCATTTGAGATTCAAATTGACAACTTTGCATATATGTTTGGTATAAGGTGTCATCCAATTTTCAAATTTTGTATAAATTTGCATATTTTCAAATGAATAAATCATGGCAGCATAGTATTTTCATGAACTTTATCCTCCTTTGATATTAAGAAAATTCCAGGATATCCAAATGCACTCCCTCCAAAATGGGAGAATAATTTTCCAAAGATTGAAGGTTTTCTTTTGGCTACCCAACACATATCATCATTCTTGAAATATGTCTCTGAGCTCAATGTAATACATGAGGATGTATGGGTAAAACTATTTGTATTTACATTGGAAGGAGATCAAAAGAGATGGATTAAGTATTGTAGTGGCCCAGGGAAAATATCTTCTTTTGTAGGTTTGATCATTTTCTTCTTCAAGCATTGGGATCCCGATTACGATGAAGAAAAGTACAAAGAGATTCTCGAATACTTTACATCAATCTTTCATAAGGATAAAGAGGCACCTCATGATCAAGCACATAAGTATTAAGAAGGAGAAATTTCTTGTGACCCAATCAAATATCAAACACGTGAGGAGCATGTTGATGAAAATACAATTAAATATCATGAACTTGTTGATGATGAGCTTCATCATTCCATACATGAATATTTTGATGGGGACTTTGAAGATAAAACACTCCAAGTTCCCATTGAATGCCTAGAGCATGCAAATTTTGAAGATGAAGGAAGTTATCAAACATTTGAAGGAGAGTAAGAGCCTCCTCATGATTCCATTGAAGAAGATGACTTTGATGAAGACCTAGATGGTGAAAGCATATGAGATTTCATGTCTCCTCCACATGAAAACAAGGGTTTAGTGAGTCGTGCTCATTTCCATGTTTTTGAGTTTTATAATGCATCCCTTGATTATTTGGAAAATAAAGAGTTTGTAGATAAACCCTTGGATTTGATCAATTTCTCATTTGAGGAAGAACATGAGGGTCATGAGATTGAAAATATTGATGATCTTCTACATATTGAGAGGCATAGATGGGATATAAGTTGTTTTCATTTTGATGGGGATTCTATTTATAATACTAAAGATAATTCTAGAGTCAAGATTGCAAAAGTATTGTCTTTAGAACAACCATATTTAGAAAATGCATTTTTAGAAAATTGTATGATTAATTTCCAACCATGTTTTCCTATGGATGTCTTATAAAATTTTCACATTAGAGAACATGTGGTTGATGATGAAAATGTTGAATTTTCTTTGGGTAACTTAAAACCATTTTTGATGATGAATCGTGGTTTTTCTATGGGGAATGTGTATGACAATTAATATTTGGATATTTTCTAGCCACATTGTCTCCTAGATAGGGCAGAATTTTTCCAGGAAAATGGGTATGATTTTAGTGGTGAAAATGTAGAATTTTTTCAACCATATTTTGCTCAAAATTTGAATAATTTGTGCATGAAAAATCAACATTAAAGGACATTTTTTATCATTGTAAATTGCATGAGTTCTACAAGCATTCATAGTGGAAATTTCCTGCCATGTATTTCCTAATCTCCTCCTAGATTTGTCATTGAAATTCAAGATAAGTATCTTTTTGGTGATGGAATATATATGGAGCAAAAGTATTTTCAATTTGTTGCTTGTTCTAAGGATTTCTAGCCACATATAAAAGGAGAACGAGCCTTAAGTTCGAAGAAAAATATTTTCTCAAGATTTGAATATATGCTTCAGTTTTCATCTACATCTTTGTTGGGCAACCATGAGATATTTTTCATATTTCTTACAATGCCATCTCATGCCTTGAAGAGTGATATTATACATGAAATCCAAGATGGCCATCTATTGAAGTATGTGTATTAGCCTTATGAGATGCAAGGGTTGCATCATGAAGACCTTACTTGGAGCTAGGATGGGCCATCATTGTTATATTGCAGCCACATTCAAAGATGGATAGAGAAAGCTCATATATGCATATGCCAATATTGGCATGATTTTGGTGCTCTTGTCCATCCTCATGAGTTCCATTTTCTTTTTGGTCGTGATGTAGTTTTTGTACCAGCTCATGCTCATATTGTACTTGATGTTTCCTTGTTTTGGCTCATGATCAAGCACAAGGGTAGATATTTTATTATAGAGGTAGTGTTATCTTAGCTTAATTGGTAGTATGATTATACCTAGCACTTTATTTTGTCAAAAAGGTTAAGTAGGATAGTTGTAGGTCATTTTATGTTCTTCCTTTATGCATCTTGATTGTTCCTTCTTACTTATTTGTTTTTAGTTATCGCTTGAATTTACACATTCATAATTAATTGCATTTTGATTTAGTCTTATTTAAATGTGTGTGTGTGTGTGAGAGAGAGAGAGAGATGCAATAAAGGTTTTTTCCACATTTCCTTTATATTTTCCATATACCAATGGGATCATATCACCCTGTATCTTTTTAACTAATGATTTTATGGTGGGATGTAGAATTTGTTTTAGATTGATGTAGGTATTCGCTAAGGGGGAATACCTACAAGTCAATCTAATCTAAGTTGTAGTATAATAAGGGGAGATTTCTTAACTTAGGATTGAAAAATACAACTAACATCTTTCACCAACTCACTCTCAATGTTTAAGGTAGAGTAAGTTGTTGCTAGATTAAACAAGCCTTTAATGATGTGAAAATGATACAAATATGCTTCTTATTCTTATAAAGGGTGATCATATTATGCTAGAAAAACCAACGAAAAAAGTATGGCATGTAAGTGCATCAAACTTACTTAACATTCATCTTTATCTATGTGACCAATAGATCCAAATAATATCAACAATTATGCTCAAGCATTTTCTTGGTAGAGTATGTTTGCATTCACCATGAAGAAAATATATCCAATGTAATTAAGACAGAATGACATATACAAAATTTAAAATGTCAAAACCATGTCATTCATTGAACCATTCCATTAAACTCATGAAATAAGTGTTGACAACTTAAAGATATAACCAGATTTTTCTACCATGTATGTTCATCATGAGAATATATACCACTATTGTTTTGTACCAAATTTTATGGACAACAAAGGATATTATCTTAACCATGTTCAGGTTATTAACTTTCAAATAAAACTCATCAACCATAAATTGTAATAAAATTGTTGGTTATCAAATATTGAATTTAGTTGTTATGTGTTGGAACCACAATGGTGAGACTATATCCAGTATTTGAGTGAGGATTTTTTTTTTATTCCATAGATAAGAACACATCAACACAAATCAAGTAGAATCACACTTGAGAAATTAACCCAAGCACAAATCAAGTAGAATCACACTTGAGAAGTTAACCCAACATTAGCATATATGTGGTTTAAGTGAATAAGTTCCAACACTGAAATATATGTGCCAACCGTGAGATATTACATTCTTAAGTGTGTTCAAATGTGTTTAATGTTGATTACATATTTGTCATTAGATTTAGATTATACACATCATACCTCTTGCACCAAGATGATAAATTACCAAGAGTTAATAACAAGGAAATGAGATACAATTTTCCCAAGTTGTTTGGCCTAAGGACTAAACCGTTCCATAACGTAATCCATCGATTTATTTAGTTGAAGAGTTATTATCAAAATAACGTCACAACGTTACCAAAAGTAGGATGTATTATACCAAATGTTAACTTTGGAAATAGGTATAGTAAACCCTTCTATGATCAATTCAAACAATAAAAGACTTAAATTGTTTGTACTAAGAACTAGAATGTTCAATCTTGTGAAGTCTTGATTCATGTGTTTTGAGCCTTATGAGCAAGTAATGTGCCAAATGTTGCATGGATATAAAGCTTAAAGTCAAAACGTCAGACCATTTAACATGTATATGAATGAAAGGAAGCTTTGAAAACTTATTTCCATCAAGTTATTATGTGTTTCTAGCATCAAATGATAAAGCATAAACTCTATGAAATATTAATACTTAAACA
>JASDQU010242349.1:104060-115199 GCA_032191745.1 Picea mariana | reverse complement strand
TCCTTAGGCCAAACAACTTGGGAAAATTGTATCTCATTTCCTTGTTATTAACTCTTGGTAATTTATCATCTTGGTGTAAGAGGTATGATGTGTATAATCTAAATCTAATGACAAATATGTAATCAACATTAAACACATTTGAACACACTTAAGAATGTAATATCTCACGGTTGGCACATATATTTCAGTGTTGGAACTTATTCACTTAAACCACATATATGCTAATGTTGGGTTAATTTCTCAAGTGTGATTCTACTTGATTTGTGTTGATATGTTCTTATCTATGGAATAAAAAAAAAAATCCTCACTCAAATACTGGATATAGTCTCACCATTGTGGTTCCAACACATAACAACTAAATTCAATATTTGATAACCAACAATTTTATTACAATTTATGGTTGATGAGTTTTATTTGAAAGTTAATAACCTGAACACGGTTAAGATAATATCCTTTGTTGTCCATAAAATTTGGTACAAAACAATAGTGGTATATATTCTCATCAGAGATGATTTTAAGGATGGAAATTTATTTTAAAATGTAGAAACCTTGGCGAATATTACTAATCCTTCATATGTCAACTATAAATGTTTGGCTACATTTTTTTTTAAAATTCAAATTTCTAAGTATTTTATATAGTTTTTATAAAATTTTGGCGATTTTTAATGTAATATATTTTATCACATAGAATTTGGGCGAATCATTTTTAAAATAGCGAATCTTGTTTTTGGAAAAACCATGGAAAATTAGCCCATGAGCGAAATTTAGCCCCTAAAATCATCCCTGATTCTCATGATGAACATACATGGTAGAAAAATCCGGTTATATCTTTAAGTTGTCAACACTTATTTCATGAGTTTAATGGAATGGTTCAATGAATGACATGGTTACACATTTTAAATTTTGTATATGTCATTATGTCTTAATTACATTGTATATATTTTCTTCATGGTGAATGCAAACATACTCTACCAAGAAAATGCTTGAGCATAATTGTTGATATTATTTGGATCTATTGGTCACATAGATAAAGATGAATGTTAAGTAAGTTTGATGCACTTACATGCCATACTTTTTTCTTTGGTTTTTCTAGCATAATATGATCACCCTTTATAAGAATAAGAAGCATATTTGTATCATTTTCACATCATTAAAGGTTTGTTTAATCTAGCAACAACTTACTTTACCTTAAACATTGAGAGTGAGTTGGTGAAAGTTGTTAGTTGTATTTTTCAATCCTAAGTTAAGAAAGCTCCCCTTATTATACTACAACTTAGATTAGATTGACTTTTAGGTATTCCCCCTTAGGGAATACTTACATCAATCTAAAAACAATTCTACATCTCACCATAAAATCATTAGTAAAAAAGATACAAGGTGATATGATCCCATTGGTATATGGAAAATATAAAGGAAATGTGGAAAAACCCTTATTTCATCACTCACACACACACACACACACACACACACACACATTTAAATAAGACTAAATCAAAATGCAATTAATTATGAATGTGTAAATTCAAGCGATAACTGAAAACAAATAAGTAAGAAGGAACAATCAAGATGCATAAAGGAAGCACATAAAATGACCTACAACTATCCTACTTAATCTTTTTGACAAAATAAAGTGCTAGGTATAACCATACAACCAATTAAGCTAAGATAGCACTACCTCTATAATAAAATATCTACCCTTGTGCTTGGTCATGAACCAAAACAAGGAAACATCAAGTACAATATGATCATGAGCTGGTACAAAAACTACATCACGACCAAAAAGAAAATGGAACTCATGAGGATGGACAAGAGCACCAAAATCATGCCAAGATTGGCATATGCATATATGATCTTTCTCTATCCATCTTTGAATGGGGCTGCAATATAACAATGATGGCCCATCCTAGCTCCAAGTAAGGTCTTCATGATGCAACCCTTGCATCTCATAAGGCTGATACACATACTTCAATAGATGGCCATCTTTGATTTCATGTATAATATCACTCTTCAAGGCATGAGATGACATTGTAAAAAATATGAAAAATATCTCATGGTTGCCCAACAAAGATGTAGATGAAAACTGAAGCATATATTCAAATCTTGAGAAAATATTTTTCTTTGAACTTAAGGCTCGTTCTCCTTTTATATGTGGCTAGAAATCCTTACAACAAGCAACAAATTGAAAATAATTTTGCTCCATATATATTCCACCACCAAAAAGATACTTATCTTGAATTTCAATGACAAATCTAGGAGGAGATTAGGAAATACATGGCAGGAAATTTCCACTATGAATGCTTGTAGAACTCATGCAATTTACAATGATAAAAAATGTCCTTTAATGTTGATTTTTCATGCACAAATTATTCAAATTTTGAGAAAAATATGGTTGAAAAAATTCTACATTTTCACCACTAAAATCATACCCATTTTCCTGCAAAAATTCTACCCTATCTAGGAGACAATGTGACTAGAAAATGTCTAAATATCAATTGTCATACACATTCCCCATAGAGAAACCATGATTCATCATCAAAAATGGTTTTAAGTTACCCAAAGAAAATTCAACATTTTCATCATCAACCACATGTTCTCTAATGTGAAAATTTTATAAGCCATCCATAGGAAAACATGGTTGGAAATTAATCATACAATTTTCTAAAAATGCATTTGCTAAATATGGTTGTTCTAAAGACAATACTTTTGCAATCTTGACTCTAGAATTATCTTTAGTATCATACATAGAATCCCCATCAAAATGAAAACATCTTATATCCCATCTATGCCTCTCAATATGTAGAAGATCATCAATATTTTCAATCTCATGACCCTCATGTTCTTTCTCAAATGAGAAATTGATCAAATCCAAGGGTTTATCTACAAACTCTTTATTTTCCAAATAATCAAGGAATGCATTATAAAACTCAAAAACTTGGAAATGAGCACGACTCATTAAACCCTTGTTTTCATGTGGAGGAGACATGAAAGCTCAAATGCTTTCACCATCTAGGTCTTCATCAAAGTCATCCTCTTCAATGGAATCATGAGGTGGCTCTTACTCTCCTTCAAATGTTTGATAACTTCCTTCATCTTCAAAATTTGCATGCTCTAGGCATTCAATGGGAACTTGGAGTGTTTTATCTTCAAAGTCCCCATCAAAATATTCATGTATGGAATGATGAAGCTCATCATCAACAAGTTCATGATATTTAATTGTATTTTCATCAACATGCTCCTCATGTGTTTGATATTTGATTGGGTCACAAGGAATTTCTCCTTCTTAATCCTTATGTGCTTGATCATGAGGTGCCTCTTTATCCTTATGAAAGATTGATGTAAAGTATTCAAGAATCTCTTTGTACTTTTCTTCATCGTAATCGGGATCCCAATGCTTGAAGAAGAAAATGATCAAACCTACAAAAGAAGATATTTTCCCTGGGCCACTACAATACTTAATCCATCTCTTTTGATCTCCTTCCAATGGGAATACAAATAGTTTTACCCATACATCTTCATGTATTACATTGAGCTCGGAGACATATTTCAAGAATGATGATATGTTTTGGGTAGCCAAAAGAAAACCATCAATCTTTGGAAAATTCTTCTCCCATTTTGGAGGGAGTGCATTTGGATATCTTGGAATTTTCTTAATATCAAAGGAGGATAAAGTTCATGAAAATCATATGCTGCCATGATTTATTCATTTGAAAATATGCAAATTTATACAAAATTTGAAAATTGGATGACACCTTATACCAAACATATATGCAGAGTTGTCAAGGTGAATCTCAAATGCCTACACAGGGATGTTTGTTTCACCTCACAAGCACATGGTATTCAAAATTTGCATAGGGAAAAAAGATTCTTCCATCAATGAAGTCGTCAGATGAGTAAACTTAGATAAGGTGAAATACATGGTGATTGGTCCCAACATACATAGCCATTCTTCCCCCACTACTATATCACACCCACCCATATCAATGGAAAATAGATGGGTTTTGAGTTGATAGTCTCCCATATGGTGTCTAACATTTTCAAATATCCCCCACATTTCATCATACCTCCATTGGCGATCATGATTTGAAAGTTGGGTATTGGGTGTACATAACAAAGGGTTTCTTCTTCCACTCTTTTGTGAATGAAATTGTGAGTATTTCCACTATCAACTAGGAGTACTATGAATTTTTCGGTGCTTGATATAACCTATGAGTTTCAAGGTTTGTGGAGTTGAAATGCCTAATAATGCATGTAGGGAGATGAGTGGTTCTTCAAGAGAGAATGGAGGTTTTGTACCCGCATGAGTTTGAGTGTTGGTGTCTTCAACTTGCAACTTTGGTTTCTCTTCAATACTGATTTCTTCGGCCATGGTGTGAGTGATCACATCAATTTGGAACAATTTATGTTCTTTACACTAGTGACTTGGAGCATATTTTTCATCACAGTTGTAGAAAATCCCTCATCTATGTTGATTTGTCATTTCCACTGGAGATAACCTTTGTACTTTCAAGGGATGAGTCGGATTTATGCTTGGGGAAGTATCTTGGGGAGGATGAGTGTGGGGAATGAAGGTTATTTTTTTTGTTTGTGCATTGATCATGATCTTTGCTTCTAGGGCCCTTTGTGTCGCTTCCAACCATGTAGTGGGACATTGCATTCTAACTTTTGCTCGAATATCTTCCTTGATGACACTAATGAAACATTATTTATAGAAAGAATTTGTTAATTTCTATGTACAAATAGTTAACTGCTCAAAGGATGCCATAAAATTTGTGACTGAGTGTGTTTGGTGTAACTTGGTAAGTCACCCCAAATAGTGAGTATCTTTATCAAAAAATGCATAGATAGCTTTAACAAATTGACTCCAAGCGATATATCATACATATGTTTTTTTATGCCATTCCCACCATTTTCATTGTTATGGATCTAGATACAATACCCCCACTCTGGGTTTCATCAAGTCATCAATAATTCCCTGGAGGATGAAGTAATGTTCCATTTGGGTGACCCATCTAGAAGGGTTAGAACCATCAAACTTGTCCAGGTCCACCTTAGGAGAATGATGCCATTTGTTACTATCCATTGATCTATTTGTGTGCGGACCTAGGGAGGGTTGTGAGTGGTCAAATAGCCTCGAGTGACACGTTTCTTCCTAGTGTGGCTCAATGTGTTGTGGAGTCCAATGGTTTTCTTTTGGTACACCTTGAGTTTTCATACTTGTCAACTTCTCAAAAAATTCATGTTGGAAGTTGTTGAGCTTCTCCTCCAACTTCTCATCCAACCTCTTATCCAACATCGCATTGAACCCACTTATTTCATCCTAAATTTTCTTAAGGTGTGCATCCATGCAATCCAACCTTCTTGTAGTAGAGTGGGTGTTCATGTTGTCCAGAGAAGTATGAGGGCATTTATAGGTATCCTTCATAGGTGAGATCATTGAGACATGTTACTATGTTCTAGGGACAAGGGAGTGTTGTTTATGTTTTGGTAGTTGCGGGAGGTACTAACCTCCATGTGTAACCTATGAATTAGAATAAAATATTCTAGAAGCAAGTGAACCATTAAACATATGTGTGGAAACCCTAGAAGACAAGTCGACCTAGAAGAATAATAATCTTAGAATATTATCTTCCATAAATACAAGTCGGCTCCACAGGAAAAAGATAAACATAAAATATAATTACCAAAAAGTCAGGTCGGCCCAACCAGAAAAGTCATTGGATAAATTAATATAAATAGATGATGTTTTAGCTCATTTGTAAACCCATTCAGATCATAAGTATTTTGGAGAGCTGCAGTTGCATCTATAAGGAGGAATAAGGGTGTATTGTCATCTCTTGGTCTTGATATCTCTCTAGTTCTATAAAGTGATTCTCTTGGTGATATTCTTGGTGATATTCTTTCTAAGTATGGCACAAGTCTGAGAGAGTAGTGCAGCTACAACTATTGTTGCTGCAGTTATGTATGGTACTTTTTTTGTGGATATGGAGACTCCCTCTCTTGTGCATTACCCTTGGAGAAGGAGCGCTCTACTTGTCTTGAGTTATTGTTGCAATTAGAAGCTAGGGTTTATCTATTGGTTCTGGAGTAGGCTTGCTGGAATTATTCTAAGTAAAGGTTAGTGTGCTCGGGGGTGGCATATGTGAATTCCTATGGTTGGGTGACAATGATGTGACATTTTCTATGGTTAAACGAGCATACCAAAATTTCAACATGGTATCAGAGTTGGTTTCCTTCGTAATAGTCTAACCATTAGAAGGAACATCCTCAATTTCCCCATTACCATGCTAATTGAAGAACTTATTGAGCTCACTAAGAAATTCTCCTAAGTAGGGCACATCTCTTCCTTGGATCATATCTGCAATTTTTTTAAGTTGATATATTAGGGTTTCCTCATAAAAAACCCCAAGTTTGCAGTGCCATTTCCTTCATGTCAGTTCCTTCATATGAGTTGCAGCACCAATTGTAGTGCCAGTCGCAGCACCAGTTGCTTTGTCAGTTGTAGCACCAATTGTAGTGCCAGTTTGTAATACCCATGTTTCCCCCAATTTGTAAATATAACTATAACTGGCCAATAGACTTTGGAAGACCAGATATGTGTGAATGTTTGATTTGATGAACCTTTGTATAAAAGGTCAATGTACGTATTCTCTATTATTAATAGAAAATGGATAAGTGTTGCATAACTGTTGAAAGGGGGGTTTTCCAAGATAGACCATGGATGCTATGAGAGAGATGGTGAGGGGAACCAGGAATGGTTGAGATGACCCCCACCAAACCAGTACCTCACTAGATTTAATGACTCATAATAGTCCTCTAACCCATATATGAATTACGAGTCAGAGTGGTAGCTGGAAGAGTCCTCCTCAAGAGTTAATGAGGAGATGGGGTAGAGTACCCATCTATAATACTTCCAGACCTGACCATGAGCTGGGGATTCACAACCATGCAACCTTGCTGAGGAAGGAAAGAAAGAGGTAATTCGTGGGAAGAGGAAGTAGGGCGAGAAACCAGATCTGTGAAGAGAGCGGAGTTGAAAGACCAATATCGAGAAGAGAAAAGAGCGCTTGCAGCTCTCTGGTTCGAGGAAGAACTGGGAAATAGGCTTGTTCTGGGCACATAATTTGTTGGCAAGGTTTTTGTTACAATATAATAAATGAGGATGACAAGTGACTATGGAAGTACTCAGGTAGATCTCCTTGCATGGTATAGAGAAAACCTAATGCCAAGATCCCGTGGGAGGAAGAGAGTAACCTCCGTCCCAGATTGTCGCTGAGCAAGAATGAGTCTTTCTCGGAGCATCATGGTCTATATTGAAGGTAGCCAACGGTAAATCCGTTAGGAGTGGTTGTGCCTATGGTTGGGTGGAAACAAACACCCCTTTTAGTAGTCGCTTCACGAACTCTAGTTTTTTGATAAGTATCTTCATACTCTGTGTATTGAAATGGAAATGGTGATCGAATATATTTATATGTCTATGACTGAGTTTTGTGTTGAATGGTTAAGTTAGAAATATGTATTATCTCTCTATGAACCCATGATTTTGAATGGTTGTATGCTTGACTCAGCTAAGCAGTTAGAGAGTTGTAATATGTAAGTTTGCAATAGTGTCAGGGAAAGACTTATTGGGATGCTTAAGTCCTATTGAACTCTAGTATCTACCTTCGCAGGAATTTCAAGTTTAAACCCTATGGAAGGAGGGTGCATCCTTCAGACTCTTCACCGTATAACCGAGGGTTCATACCCATGTCCTTAACCCATTTATGGCTATAGGAATTAGCGCATAGCCCACAAGAGTTTCCAAAGGACCCATATGACCTAGGTCTAGGGATCCTACATTGGGCCCAAAAGAATTTAAGCCTTATGGCTTCGGAACTCTGGGAGTTCAGAGCTCCAGAGTGTTTCGATCCTACCATTTATAAATTGGTCGAAGGAAACTTGTAGTTATGATTACCCACAAGGTTAAACGATGCCTCACAGTTTCCTTATCCGGGACAGATAGATTGGCCCCACCATTAAACCTTGATCCATTCAGTTATTGTGAAGTAACACAAACCACCAATCTGATANGAATTCAGGATCCCCTTTGGCCGTTAGATCCATGCTGAGGTAACTTCGACAAAGTCCCACTCTGTACGAATGGGGATGATATAACATCAAAATCCCCAAACGTCAAAGTCATGAAGTGATGAGAGAAGTGGATCTGGGAGTTTGTTAAGAACCCCTCTTAATCATCTGATCCTCTAGAGGAGGGACACGCATACGATACTTCAACGAAGTCCTACTTTGGGAGAGTGGAGCAGCCATAAAGTTGAAACCCCCGAAGGTCGGATTTGTGAAGTAACGAGAACCGTAGATCTAGGAATCCTTCGGGATCTTCCCTGGATGTTGGATTTAAGCCAAGGTTATCTCGACATTGACCACTCCAGGAGAAAGGAGGGTGTCACACCACGAATTCCCTGAACACTGAAGTTATGAGATAATGGAGGTCATAGATCTAGGGGTTACATGGACACACCGTGATCATAAGATCAATGGAATTGGATTGCGATCAGTCTTGGGTGACATGGTATGCTGACATCATCTAGGGTGGCGTGGAACCACGTTTGATGTACCATGTGTCACCTAGATCTAGGAATTTCACCGACCCTACGTGCCCATTAATACGTGACATGTGTCACCCACTGTAGGGGCCACGTGTCCTCTCTTCCTTGTCGTGTGTCATCTCTGGAAATTACATGTTTGTTCCATGTGGTGGTATGAGTATTTGGGACCCACCTGTATTCATCAACACATCTAGTACGTCATCCCATGCAAGAGTGGACTCTTCGAAAGTTTAGGATTTCGGGACTCTGGGGGTTTGGGATGTAGAATCATGGGAAGGGTGAAGGGCCCGAAGGTCAGAGCCACGTGGCGATATTCTAGGATCCTTTGGGAACTTGGGACTCTGGAGAACATGCGTGCAGGAAGGAAAAGGGACATTCAGTGTCGAAGCACTGAACGTCAAATTCTCCTCTACCTATGTTATAGATGAGAATTAAGTCTCACCGTTGGTTTGGATGGTGGATGGACCATCCCTGTGGGAGGTAGGAGCCTGGGTACATTACAAACATGATGGATCCACGTGGTCCTCAACCAAAGAATGTTGAAGGACCTCGGGAAGCCATAAATTGTAAACCAAAGGTCAGATTAGAGCCTGGTAACAATCGATAGAAAGATACGGGCGAGTAGAAGAGAATGGATCATCTTGGAGAGATGATTCAAGATGATTTGAGTAAGAAACTTTTTGATTCGCCATCCCTAGAAAGGGTACTTTGGGGTTGGGTGTGTTACATTGTTGCAACACCAGTTGCAATACCAGTTGCAACACCAGTTGCAATACCAGTTGTAGTGCCATTTGCAGCACCAGTTGCAGTACCAGCTGCAACATCAGTTGCAGTGCCAACACTAGTTGCAGTACCAGTTGCAATAAAGTTTCTCTGAAATCTTGGGCCTAATATTTGTTTTTTCTAGTGCGCCTTACCCTAGCGCATCTCTAGTTACCTTTAGATTGCAATTTGGATCACTTTAAATTTTTAGGGTTCGTCATTGCTTGTCGCTGCCGTCGGATGGTGCCATTGTCTACCACTACCTATCGTTGTTGTCGGAGGTATGTACTTAGATATGTTTAAAATGTATCACTATTTTGAGTGTGATTGCAGGAGAAGGGATCTCTAGTCCAAGAAAAAATCATAGATCCAGAGGGATCTCATATCCAACACATTCATAGGAACAACACACTCTAGGTTTGATTGTTTTCATATGCCTCTAGCTGTTATGGCATTATTGTGACCTTATGAACATCTAGTTGTATTTTTATCTGTTGAAGTTATGATTATCATACTAACCTTTGTTCAAAGTTAAATTTAGAAACTAACTTTAGTCAAAGTATTAGATTGATTAAGGTTGAGACTTTAGAGTTTATTTTCACTATATTCTCTAACTCGGATTTCTGTCTAGAAAGCATATTTTCTTAAGTACAGGGGACAGGTTGAAGATAATACTTTTCATCTTGAGTGAAGGAGACTCGGAAGAAAATCAACAACATTCGTTCTTGAATATAAGACTCCAGGTTCGAGGTTTGATTAAATTAATAAGTTTCCAATTTTCACATATCAAGTTTGATAATTGCTACATTACTAGTTGTGACAACAATCCTTGAAAGGTTCTATTACTGCTAAATACAATGAATACTTGGAAGCATATGAGTACTATTGATATAAATGCTTGCAAGATGAACTAACATTTCCTCTAGGATATATTTCTTATTATTGTATTTTTATTTTGGTTCTTGTTCTAGGTAGGTCACAAGCAATAGCTCTGAGAAGGAACTATTATGATTATTCTTCTCGTTCTTGTTTTTATTATAAGAGTATTATTATTATCTATTTTTTTTCCCTTTGTTGTCCTTGTTCCGAGAAGGTCACAGGTGATAACTCTGAGGGAAGATATAGTGACAGTTGCAGGAGACAACATATTAGATGGTTTCTAGTTTGAGACATGGAGCAGGCTATCCAGATAAGAAGTTGTATACATGACCATATACATCCATGTACCAAAGAAGAAGAAGACGAAGAAGGGTAATTTTGTGAGATACATAATATCTCATATGGATATTGATTGTAAGGAGCAGAAGGCTCCAAATATGACTGAACAAATCCCTCTAGTGCTACAATTGATCACTCTTCATATCACCAGGAAGAGTTAGTAGAGCCAAAAGGGCCTACCCAGAATCATTGCAGTAACCAAGAAGAGACCGGCGCGGTCCCATGAAACTTTGCAGGATGAAACATTGATGAGCCATATCATGAGGAGCACATGGCTCCACCGGTGGTGAGGTAGGAGGCCCCACTGAGTATCGTCTCAGAAGGAGATAGATTTCAGAGGGAATTATTCCTCACGATCCAGTAGGGACAAGCAATCTCCCCAAGACCATTCATAGGAGACTTCAGAGAAAATAATCACACACATATGGAGAAGATGGCTCCAAAGATTATGCAAACTCAAAGGGAGTCAAGCTTCAAAGGGAGAATGGAGACTCAGATACTTTAATATTCAGATGGAAGAGAGAGATGTCTTCCAGGACTGACAAACAGATGCCAT
>JASDQU010242349.1:41021-73917 GCA_032191745.1 Picea mariana | reverse complement strand
AGAACAAATAACAATGCACAACATTCAACCTAAAAAATATTGTGTAACAAGTCATATAAATGTACATGCATCTTCTACTTCATAAATTGTATATCAAGTACTCTAAGATCATATAAGAGGTAGAAAAGTCGGAAAAGGTTTCAAGGTTGAATTCTTAATAATGTTGAAATTCATTTTGTAAAACGCATCCATCAAATCTCAAATATGGATAAGAAATTTGCATTGTTATAAGAATTACCTATAACTAGTTGCATCCTATAATTTAATTCTGATCATCCCAAGTTAACCAATGATATTTGCTTTAAAGGCACTATGAAACATTCATCATCATAAAACACTTCTTGCTACTGGCTATACAATGGTAATTGTAGGCAACTACTCATTTTTATATTAAAATTGTCTCATAAGATCAAGAAAATTAATTAAACTTTTAAATATAAAAATAGGACAATGAAGACAAACCTGCAACCAAATTAACAATGCCATTCCATATGCTATGGTGCTCGCAAAATTGTCTAATCAGACCTTGCAATATTCCTCTCAAGGATGCTTCTCGCTGTGCTTGTGCATCGACAAGGTCTGGTAATAGTTGTTTAACCTTTGGTGTCCAAAACCTGTGAAATCCCTAATTAGACACAGAGACAAACAAAATGCCCCAATTTAGTTTGTTTTACTTCATGGGTTGGACTTAAATGAGTTAAATGAATTATGGACACATATGTGTCCATAATTCCTAAACACATATGCATCCATATGGGTACTTGAATGCTCCTGCAGAGGGTGCATTTGCTCTAGTCTTTTGCATGGTTTCCTAGTTCCCATAGACACTGGCGATTCATTGAAAAAACCTGCAACAACAATGCAGAAGAAAAACCTACTTAGAAAATAACCAAATAACTAGAGAGAAAATGACACAAGTTATAACAAAATACAAGCAAATTTGTAACTCAGCTTGCTCTAAGACAAATAGCCCACTGTTTACTCTTTCCACTCAACCTTTAATGTAGGTACGGTAAGGCAGTTGTAGGGCCTCTCCACTCCTGATTTGAGGGTGTTAATGGTGAAATACCTCTTACTCATTGCCGGTACCATAAAATTAGGGCGAAATAGCTCTTAATCATTTCCATTACCAGAAAATGGAGGCGAAATACCTCATAATCATTGCCTTTACCAGAAAATCGGGGCGAATGGGAGGATCTAGTTCAAATTTTAAGTGGCGAAAATGGATTTCCATGCTCTTCCCTCACAAATATCCATGGGCTAAGGGTTATATATATAAATTTTTGAAAATAAACTTGGGGCTATATATTTGCAAACCCCTCAAACCACTCCATGTAAATAATTCGCCCAATCAAAATTCCAAACCCCCTAATTTCGCCCATGAGCGAAATTTCACCCCTAAAATCACCCATGGCAACAGGAGTTAACCCATGGTCATATCCCATGGTCACATCAAAGAAGAGGGTCTGTGGGTGTCACATAGCCTGCGCCAAAAAAACGAAGGACATGTGATAGAAGATTCTAGTTCCAGGGAGAATCTAAAGAGTCGCTTCAACTCAGCACTCGAAGAATGATCCTAGACCAAGAGGTCGAGCATTCCCAAAGGAAGATGTGGGGTTTGCCACCAAAAACCATTCATCTTTTTTCTTTAAAAACCAACAGTCTAGAATAATCACCAGAAGAACCCACATGCACAACACCAATTACATAGCTCAAATATCCAGTAATAGATTAAGAAAAACACAGACCGTAAGAAATTCTGAGCCAAGCATTGATTCGAAGGGAAGAAAAAACATCATGGATGGAAGAGTAAGGAACCATACCTGGAAAGGCCTACGTGAGGAAGAGAGTTAGCATGTATCTCCCTTCACAACAAAAAATCGTGAAGCATCAACAATCACTAGAGCCAAAAAACCAAAATGCAAGTATGACTAGGGTGACAGGCCTTAAGGGTTGTTTGAGTGATATGCAATAAATGCACATCGCTTCCTTCCTTGGCCTCATTCAATTCAACGTACAAGCCAACCAATTCACCATAACTCTAAGCATTTAATCGACCACAAAACCATTGCCATACTGTTTTTTCATAGTGCACCACCTTTGGTAAACTCTTTTAAAAAATAACAATGTGCCATAACGTTACTCCATATGCATCAACATATATCATTTAACAAATCACATAAGTAAAGGAGCAAGGTTTTATGCACCCTCCTTTTGTCACAATTACACATAAAATTAGGGATTTTGTATAGTCTTTTTGTTTAAAAGAGATCTCATATCATCCTTTATATCAAGATCATATTAAGCCAATCAATCCATGTTTAATCGCAATATCAAATCAAAATTGATAATGATCCTTTCATCCATAGGGAAGACTTAGTATAATTTGTGAATGGTCATAAAAACCATCCAATTCCATGCAATAATCAACCATCATCTTATGTCAACATAACATTTAAAACCATAATTTGAAACATTGAAATGTAGAAGATTGTGTTGGTATCATCACAATAGCAAACAAAATATAAGTGCAGCGTATCCACCATAGCACCACAAGCCTACAAAGGGGTCCCACCTACTAGTTTATTATTAATATAAATCAATAATAGAGCTTGGCAATCATTTGCTAGCAGTATTCATCGTTGTGATTTTAAGCGTCAACAGGTAGCTCTTCTTCTTTCATGGAGGTAACTCTATCTTTTATTGTAGTCATGTCTCCATGACCCAACTAATATATTGCACCAACTGCCACTCAATTTTAAATAAGGGGATTGCTCCCCCTGCATCTCATACTATATATGAATCATGGTTGTTCTAGTTGTCTTCATAAATACTGGAACTATTTCTTCAATTATTGGAGTAAGTGTCTCATCATAGTCTTCTCCCTTTTGCTATGAGAATCCTCTAGACAAACATCAGGCTTTGGACATATGCAACATGCTTAATCTGTTAGATCAATCTTGGATGTCAATATTGACTTCTCTTCTAGTCTCACGAAAAAATCCATATCCTAGTCTTTATGACTGTCTTCCTTTGTTGTCACTGAAACAAGGGAATCTTCCCAGGAGATTTCATATCTCCTAGAACTTTCTGAATCTTTGATCTAGTCTTCTCATGGCATCTGTCTCCCAGTCATGAAAGTTGTCTCTTCATCTTGATCCTTTCTAAGATCATGCTTACTCTTGATTTCTTCTGAGTCTACAAGAACTTCATCATCTCTTACAGGGTATACTTGGTGTTGAATACCAAGTCTAAATATTAAATGTTGAGTCAGACTTCAAACAAGTTCTACTTCCCATCAAGGTGGCTTCATTATCCTTTCACCAAATCTTCTATGAGTTCTTGTTATAATGTTTGGTCATCTTTGGAATCTTTTGCTCCTTACAATCAATCTCCATATGAGATACTCTGGATCTCAAAAATAACTTCGTATTCATCTTCTTTGGCACATGAATGTATACCGTCATGTGCACGAATTGGGTAGTTTTCTTCATGCCTCATCTAATATGTTGCCTTCTGTAACCTTCACTATAGCTTCCTCAGGGTTATCACCTATGACCTGAACCAAGTTCAACAAAACAACACGCAAGAGTAATACACTTTTGATAATAGTAATAAAACAATAGCATGAATAATCGTCACAGTATCTCCTTTAGAGCTATCACTTGTTACTTGCCTGGAACAAAGATCAAAAGTAAGAAATACAATACAAAATGAGATCAACATTCTTCTAGTATTGTGATGAGACATTCCTCCATGGTAACCTGGAGACACAACAAGAATTTTCTCCTAGAGGAGATGTTAGTTATATCTAGTAAATGATCACATTAAGCATTTATCTCAATATGCTCACATGCTACCAAGTATAATACTTTTCAAAGACTACTTCCTCAACTATAGTGTTTACTTGTAATGGGGTAGTTATCAACTTGTCATGTGTAACTTTGAATCTTATCAACTTAATTAATCAAACCTGGAACCTGGAGTCTTATCCTCAAGAATGAGTGTGTCGCTTTTCCTCCAAGTCTCCTTCACTCAAGATGAAAAGTGTTTTCTTCAACATGTCCTTTGTACTAAGACAATATGTTATATTGGCAGAAATTTGGGTTAGAGAATAAACTCTATGATCTCAACTTTAATCCATCAAACACCTTGACTTTAATTTTTTACCAAAGGTTAGTATGATGGTCATAGCTTCAACATGCAACCTTAGATAAAAATAATGTCATAACAAATAGATGCATATCATAATAATCAAATCTGGGTTGCATTATTCCTCTGAATGTGTTGGATCTGAGATCCTTATGTATCTATGGCAAGAGATCCCTTCTCCTGCAAATACCCTTTAAAGATTAATAGTTTAAACATATGTGAGTAGATACCTTTGATAGTATTTGCAAGTAGTGGCACCATCTGGTAGAAACGATAATAATTACCAACCCTTTTAAAAACTTCAAGGGTGGTTGCAACTGATTATGAACTGCAACTATAATTGCAACTTAGGGTTTTATGAGGAAACCCTAATTTTTCAAACTTCAAATTTTGAAATTTTGATCCAGGGACTAGATGCGTTGGGCTGAGGCGATTTTGATTGAGCTGTTATATTTCAAAAATTTCAAGTTTTTCCCCTTGAAACTTGACCTGCAGAAATCTGGACTGGTACTTCTGGTATTGGTTCTGGTTTTCTAGTTTTCTGGTTTTATATTTTTATGGTAACTTCTGGTTTTATGGTTTTCTAGTACCATTCAAAACTAGGGTTTGATTTTTCAAAGTATCTAGCCACCGAAAAGGTGAGCTCAAGGTGCCAAAGAGTTCCCTAGGCTAGGGTGCACTTTTCTAGATGGTTTTTAGGCTAATATTCCTCTTCAACAAAAAGCCCTAATTTTCTTATACGACAACAGTGACATTTTTTTTATCCAGTGAAAGATGCTCTCTTAAGTTTAGCTCTGAAACAATTTTAAGTTTTGAGCTATTATTAGATTTATTTTCAATTTACTGAAAAATAATAGCATAAGAAGGATAACTAAAAGAAACACAATCACAAGGTACACAACATTTATCCTGGGAAATCCTCATGGGGGAGAAAACCCAACAAAAACTTCCTTAATATAGATTGCCAAGATAATAAACCAAACACAAGAGAATATCCAACACTGAGCAATGTTCCTCTCTCTTCCTTCTTCTCCCAACTCCATCTCTCCAAACTTGCACACTTGATGAGTGAATGAGTGTGTGTACAAATGAGGTGTTAGCCTCCTTTATTTATACTCGTTGACAGGTGCTGGAAAGGTGTATCTTCATTGGGCAGGGCCAACTTCTCTTCTCAGTGGTTAAAACCACTTTAATTAGGCCTGGGGGGCGACTTCTTAATTAGAATAATATAATTATGGTTTGGAAAATCCACAAAAGGGTATTTAGTCATACATAAGCCCCGACATGGTCAATCCACAAAGGGGGATTGATCTATAAATAAATGACTCAATAATAAATAGAATACTCTTTGCAATTACAATATTTCAACAACAACATGCTTCGCCTTCTTCTCATCATCAATATCCTCATAGTCGAAGTACTTGTCTAAAGCAATTATCCAGTCGAATAGTTCTTTAACATCCAAATTACCTTCATACATTGGGACTTCCATTTTTTCTCTGGCTCCCATTTTAACAACAACTCTCAGCAGTTGCTCCTCTTCTGCATGTTCTCCTGCAACTTCTGCTTCAACCTCTTCACTGACGTCACCAACATTAGGCGCTCTTCTTTGTGTTGTCTATATGGCATCCAATCTTGCACGAAGTTTTCTCATCTCTTCTCCCATGGTTTCGTTTACCACTGGTCTATCTCTGTGTCTCCTTGGTGGCATGGTTCCAAGTTTTCTTTCACACAGAGCTTAATTCGGGCTCTTTATACCACTTGATGATATCGAATAATTATCCCTCTTTTCCTGCTATCAACAGACAAACTAAATCTCTGATACCACTTGATGCAAACCCCCACTACTCCCAGGGGCCTTCACGACCTCCTGGTCTAAGGATATATAATGCTAAGGAGATGAATTAGCTCTCGAGCCCCTGCTGAGCCCTCAAAATTACTTCTTCATAAGTCCTTTACCTTTTCCTAGTGCCTAAAATCTAGTTAGAGAGGGTCCTTATACACCAGGAGAGTCTTCTACGTGACTTTGGGCCGAAACTGTCGGCCAATCTTAACTTTTCCAAAGAATTCAGAACTTCACAGCTTCTGGGCTTCGGGAGTTCCGAAATTAACACACCACAAACCTTCTGAAGGTTGAACCCGTGGACAGTGGAATGGGGAAGATCGAACGGTTGGTTTTTGCTTTGAACACTACTCTTACACTTCCCCCCCCTGAATTCATGAATTCCCTAATTCACAAAGGGAAAGGATCAACAGTCCTCGCTCTATCAGAAGCCAACAATTACGATTGGTTCTGGAACTCTGGGGATTCATAAATTCTAACTGCTATGACTTACAACACCTCCGAACCTCGAACCGTTGAATGTTCGAAGGATTCTAATATCAATGATCCTCCACTCTCCAACAACTGATGGCTAGGATCCTCTCTGGGACTCCAGTCTTTGGGAGTTCCTAGAGGCTAATATACCCAACTCTCTGGATCGCCGAACTCGAAAATAGCTAAGTGACATGATCCACGGTTCACATGTCCTTATAGATGGACAGATGAGATCTAATTCGGGCTTCTGGACTTCAGGATTCCTCGACCCAAAACACAATACACTTCAACTCTTCTAAAGCGCCAAGTCTCCAAACTATAAGATCTGGCACCACGTGTCCCCCCATCTATCAACGGTTAAGATTTGCTCTGGCTTTCAGAACTTCGAGGGTCTTGTGTGTTTTTGCAAGCACACTCCAATTCTTCTAGACTACCTTCGATCTATGGACACGTGTCTTCACAGATGAATGGTCCACACTCACTTTGGATCCCGAGACTTTAGGAAACTTGATTTATTTGAACCTAAGTTTGGAAAGTCTTCAAACTCGTGAAGTCCAAAGGACTTCGAGGGTTAAAACCCGTGCACCTCTCCTAGAGCTGATGGCTAGGAAAGATTTGTCTCCTCCTTATGCAAATCTCATCCACTCATCCTCCAAAACACAATAAATTCCTTTCTCCAAGGAATTCTTTCTCGCTAATTCTCCCGAGACTTATCTCTTGAGGTGATTCGAGCCTTTGCCACACTCCTGGCATTCTTTGAAATTTTGAAAGACTTCAAACTTCGATATTTTTTTCAAAAATCCTCCTACGCACTCCTTGCGCTCGCCTTCCTTGGAAATTTGTCAACACTTGAATAAGTATCATCCCTTCGCACACCTTGCATGGGTCTTTTCGAGCTTCTATACTCCACTAAGTATCTGTGCACTCCTTGCACTTGCTCGATGAAACTTCACACTCTCTCTCTTATGAACAAACAAGTTTCTTGACTCTGCCCTCGTACTCCTTGCATGGCACTGTACACTCCATGCGCCAAAGTCTCAGAAGAGAAACAATTGAAACTTAAAGAACGTCAATAGTTCATTCCTCTAACCATGAAATTCATACACAGGCATATAGAACACAAAAAGAAAAATAATCACATCATTATCAAATGAACTTAGAGACAAACAAAATCAAACATTTGGAAGCAAAACTTCTATGTTATATTCATTCAAAAATTAATTACACTGTGTTCTTGCAGCTCTTTGCTTCTCTCCTTCAACCAAATAATATTCAGTAGCCTCATTTTGGCATACAATACATATATTTATACACGAGGGGTTTCTTGAGCCTTCCATCCAACCTACGTTAACACTATATTTTCATAATTAAGACATTATGTTGCTTATCCTTATTACAATAAATGGTATTTACACCAAGATATGAGTTTATGCTCAATATCTGTACAATCCTATTTGCATTAAAGAAAATACAATCTCTCTAGATTGTTTACAATGTATTTTAGCCTCTGATCATTAAAAGGTCTATAATTTACAATCTTTTCAAAATATCAAAATGATGTGTTATCATTGGGATCAAGAACATATTGAAAAAGCGCATTGGATGTTGATTTGTTCTCCACCTGTCTTCTTTGAATGTTGATGGCCATGCTCTTGCATCATTTATACTCAATTTTGTCAAAATTTCGAGAGGAATTCAGTGGTAACCTATGTTTTTGGGTTTGAGTAGCAGAATTGAAAGGTGTCTTCAAATTTTCCATTGTAAGTCATCATTGTATCAAGCATTTGAGCATTAATAGAGAAGTCTCATTGTTTGGAAGTGGACCCAGAGACGTAGCCCAAGATGGGTGAACTGCGTTATCAAATTGTGTAATGAGCCTTGTTATTTGTTGTCTCTATTTTGGCACTCGTTATTTCTGCAAGTTATCTACCAATTAATGTACTTTATGGATAAATAAGCGTTTTCACATGTTATTTTTCAAATAGTCATTACAATCTTAATTTCTCAAATCTGGTAGGATGTTTAGTGTCTACTTAAGAACTAATTGACATCTAAGTATTTTCAGATCATGTGGTATTAGAGCTATTTGGACGTTTATATTCAAGTGAATTCTTACGAGGTGAAAACTCAAGCTTGATGAAGGATCGTTGAAGAGTACATTCCTGAGATTGGTTTGAGGCATGCATCTCGAAAGTACAAATGGATTCAACAAAACACGACGATTCTTCTAATCCAAATCCTTTCAATATTGAAGAGGCATTATTTTCCACGTTCATGGCAATGAAGGTCATGGTGGAAGAAATGTAAGAGGATCAAAAGAAGGCCAAGGGAACTGGTAGTAAAATAAAAAGGAAATCCACATAACTTTGAGAAGCAGTCAAAAATTCCACATAACTTCGAGAAGCAGTCGAAGGGAAAAGAAGAAGAGAATCCTACATGTTTTCATTGCAAGAAGAAAGGAAATTGGGAGGCAACATGTTGGAAGTTGCATCCACAGAGGCTACCAAAGAATTTCAAGGACAAGGGTAAACAGAAGGCCGCAACCATGGTTCAGGATCTTGGATCGGATTCTAATGTTACAGATATGGATGTTAAAGGTAAATATTTTGTTTCTAGTTCCACTTCACATACTTCTTCTTCAAAGGATAATGTAATCCTTAATGGAAGGAAAATAAAATAATTGTTTCATTTATGAGTTATCTCAAAGCACACTAAGATTGATACACTTACTGATATTGGATCACAAGTAAATCTTGTTTCAAAACAAGTTATTTAGAATTTGGGATTGGATACTAAGCCCCATCCATGACCATATCCTTTGGGATGGATTTGTGATAATGCTCATATACAGGTAACTAAGAAATGCAAGTTGCAGTGTGAGATCACGTCTAGTTTTTATTGATGATTACATCTTTGTGAGACATCCTCCAGGATGCGTTCTCCTCTGAGACTGAGTGAGACAACCTATGAGAGAGCCTATGAGTTGGGTGTTCCCATGAGATGGGTGTGACATTCCTCTCTAAGACGGAGATTAAACAATGTGTATTCCCTTCTGTGGCGTGAGGATGCCCATGAGTTGGGTGTGTCATTCCTCTTTGAGACATAGATGAAATGATGTGTGTTCCCCTGTGTGGTGATGATGCCCATGAGTTTGGTGTGTCGTTTGAGATGAAACAATATGTACCCCTGTGAGGGGTGAAGGTGCCCATGTGATGGGTGTATTGTTCTCCTATGTGTAGAGACTTGAGACGATGTGGTACTCCAGATGATTCTTCTGTGAGACTGAGTGAGATATATATATGTTGAGTAGCGTGCTAATGTGGTTGAGAACAGGTGGACATGATCCTAGTGGCTGAGCACTAGTGAGTGTGTGCCCAGATGATTCTTCTATGAGACTCAATGAGATAGAGATCTGTTGAGTTGGATGTCTCTGTGGATGAGCACAGGTGGACATGCCCCTAGTGCCTGAGAAATAGTGGGTGTTTGAGATGCCTTGCTATATTGACTAAGAGTTAGATTTACCTATAACCCTAATTGTGATGTAAAGGTTATAGGATGGCCCCACCATAAAGTGAAAGATAATTAATGTAAAATATAATTAATATGGTAATTATTAATTATATTCTAAGTTATTGAGGTCGGCCATGTTGTACCAATAGACACTAATTTTGATGTGTCCAGTATAGTATAAATAAAGGTGATTTCCCCATTGAGGAAACACAAAACACATGTGATTTTGGAAATTTCAACAAGTACATATTCTAGGGTTGAAGTGCACACCTCACTTTGCCGCTAGCCTTCTTGGTTTTTGAGAGAACCTTTTTTTGTGCTAGGTCTATGGTGTGGGAGGTATTTCTCTTGAGAATATAGCAAAGGATTGTTGGGTTTTCTTCCCTTATTGAGAAGGGTTTCCCAGGATATTCCTTGTGTTCTTGTGCATGGTATTTCTTCTTGTGATCTTGGTTATTGCAAAAATTGTTAATGGTGTAGTTGCATTTGTCTATGGTTCAAGTAAATGATAAAAATGAATTAAACCTCATGCTTGAGCCTAGCATAGTGGAAATTCAACATGGTTTCAGATCTTAGGTTTTGAAGAACCCATTGCACAAGCATCTACCCGTCATCCTCTCACTTCTGCAGAACCATACGACCCTCCTAGGGTTTCTAGAAAATGTGTACGTCCCTCCTTTTTTGAAGTATTTCAGTACCTTAAACTTTGACGTTGAGGTTAAAAATTGTATGGGAGTGTACGGCCTCCCTCAGCGCACCTCCAACAAGATTTATATTGCATTTCCAAGCATTTTTTATTTTTGTCCCTAGGGTTTAGCAATTTTCTACAGAAATTTCAGATTTAGGGTTTTTGTAGCTCATTGAAGGATATTTTCAGCTCACCAGTGTTCTTCTGACTTTCAAGGCTTATTTTTGGCAGTCATAAGCCCCAAAAAACCTAAGGTTTCTATCCTATCCTAACCGTTAGGTTTTCTAGCCCAGTTGGTAAGGGTTTGTGAAAAATATAAAATATGATGAACATAGCTATGATGGAAGATAAGCTTGATGGATCAAGCAAATACAGTTCCTAGAAGACAAGACTTCAGAGAGATGAAGAAATCAAAGAAGAATCCTTCTCATTCATTTCAGCACTCTCAGGTATGGTTCCTACTAAAGCTGAAATTTGGTTAATTGACAATGGTGCCTCCAAGCACATGACCGATTTTAGAGATCACCTGATTAATCTTGTTGAGAAAGAGACCAATGTACATGTTGTCCTTGGAGATGATGCCAGATATAATGTGAAAGGGGTTGGAACTTCTACCTTCCAACTAGATTCTGACATTCATCATCATCTAAGTGAATTACTATATGTACCTGGGATGAAGAGGAACCTTGTCTCCATTTTTTCCTTAGAAGACAAAGGCTACAAGGTTACCTTTTCTGAAGGAAAATTTCTTGCATGGCACAAGGACTCACATATAAATTATGCCAAAGTAATTGGTGTTTGAGAAAGAAACTTATATAGATTGACCATTAGACCAGTTCAGGCCCTGTTACATGATACTATCAGCTTGAGTGAGTTATGGCATAGGAGACTTGCTCACATTCATTATAGATCTCTTACACCTCTAGGGAAAATGGTAACAAACCTTCCAGAGATATAGGTTCAGCATAAATGTGTTTGCAAAGGTTTTTCCCTTGCAATAATGTCAAAGGGTCCTTCTTGAGCAGTGACAATAGATCCAAGGAAATCTTGGACTTGATACATTTAGATGTGTGTGGGCCAATGATTGTTGCCTCCCTAAATGATTATTTGTACTATGTACTCTTCATAGATGATCACTCTTGGAAAACTTGGATTTAATTCCTGAAGAATAAGGATGGAGTCCTTGCAAAATTTCAAGAATTCAAAGCTCAGGTTGAGAACCTGATCGGAAGAAAGATCAAGGTACTAAGATCAGATAATGGAGGAGAATACACCTCCAAGGATTTCAAAAATTTTTGTATTGAAGCAGGGATCAAGAGGGAGTACACAGTTCCTTAAAAGCCTTAGCAAAATGGGGTTGCAGAGAGGAAGAATAGAACCATCATCGAGGCAACCAAAGCGATGATACATGATCAAAGTCTACCTATGACTATGTGGGAAGAAGCATGCATGGAAGTAGTATATGTTCAGAACATGAGTCGTCACCAGATTTTGAAGAACATAACTTCTAAAGAAGCCTTCACTAGAGTGAAGCCTAAGATTGGGCACTTCAGGATATTTGGGTGCCTAGTATATTTTCATGTACCGAAAGGGAAGAGATCCAAGCTAGACCCTTCAGGGAGAAAGGGTACGTTTGTGGGATACAGTGAATCTTTGAAGGTATATCGAATCTACATCCCTGGTCAGAAACAAATTAAGATAAGCATAGATGTTATCTTTGAAGAAGAGATAGCCTTTCAAAGATCTAGAGAATCTCAGATGGAGATCGACAATGAGACAATACCTTCTCACCCTTCATCAGTTTAGAGGGAGACAGACATTATTCCAGTTGATCCATTTTCTCCATTTGATATCCCCATATATATTGCAGTAGGGAAAAAAAAAAGGCTTGCATGGGCTCGACAAACTTTGCAGGAGGCAGAGGGACATGCATCTCATCAAGGCACATCCCAAGAAAGCAAGATACCAAAGAGATTTTCAAGCTACTTTTCATCCATGAGCCACATCATTGATTTTGAGCCTTCTTGTCAGAAAGAAGCAACAGGTGAGAAGGTATGTCAAGATGCCATGACATAAGAATATCAGTCCATCTTGAAGAATGATGTATGGGATATTGTTTCGAGACTAGAAGGGAAGTCTATAGTGATTTCCAAGTGGATCTATAAGATCAAGCATGCAGCTGATGGAAGTATCGAGAAATACAAAGCTAGATTTGTAGCCAAAGGATGCTCACAAGTAGAGGGAGTTGACTATGATGAGGCATTTGCTCCATTATCCTGATACACTTCCATTCATACTATCATTGCACTAGTTGCATCCATGGGTTGGAAACTGCATCAGATGGATGTAAGGACAACATTTCTCAATGGTGAGATTGAGGAAGAATTTTATATCGAGCAGCTAGAAGGATTCGTGATACATAACGAGAAATCTCATGTGTGCAGGTTGAACAAAGCCCTGTATGGACTAAAGCAAGCACCTCGTGCTTGGTATGAGAAAATGGATGGATTCTTGATGAGTTTGGGCTTCAGCAAGAGTGTTGTTGATCCAAACCTATATTATCATATTGTTGGAAACGAGTGCTTAATCTCGGTCCTATATGTGGATGACTTATTTCTTACTGGTTCAAAAAGACTTATTGATGAATGCAAGCAAGCATTGACTTTTGAATTCGAGATGAAGGATCTGGGTATGATGCACTACTTCTTAGGACTAGAAGTATGGTAGAGGACTGATGATATTTTCCTGAATCAAGGAAAATATACAGTGGATATATTGAAGAAGTTCGGTATGACAGAATGCAAATCCATGCCTACATCGATGGCGATGGATTTGAAGAAAATGAGTGATGCTTCTACTAATTCAGGCGAGATTGATACACAGTTGTATCGATAGTTGATTGAATCATTGATGTATATGGTTAACACCAGACCTGATATATGTTATGTAGTGAATGTACTTAGTCAGTTCATGAGTCAGCTAAGACAAACTCACTAGATAGTAGTGAAGCATGTATTGAGATATCTACGAGGCATAGTTGGATATTGCCTGATATATGCCTATAGAGTAGACTTGAGTTTGTAGGGATATGTTGATGAAGATTGGGTAGGGAATGAAGTGGACCAGAAGAACACATCTGGTCATTGTTTTACCTTGGGTTCTACCATGGTTTCCTGGTGCAGCAAGAAACATAACTCAGTGGCCTTGAGTACCATAGAAACAGAGTATATAGCATTGAGTGTGGTAGTCCGCAAAGCAGTGTGTCTTGGCAAACTCCTGACAGATTTATTTGATCATGAGATGGATCCTACCATTATTCATTGTGATAACCAGAGTTGTGTGAAGCTCTAGTATGAGAACCATGTGTTTCACGATAGATCGAAACACATTGATATAAAATATCATTATATCAGAGACATGGTGCAGAGGAAAGTAGTATACGTGCAGTACCTTCCTACACATGAGCAGATTGCGGATATCTTCACCAAATCGATTGCCAAGACGAAGTTTGAGTACTTTCGTGAGAGACTTGGACTAGTGGAGAATGCCTCCCTAGTTGAGAATGAGTGTTGATGATTACAACTTTGTGAGACATCCTCCAGGACACATTCTCCTTTGAAACTGAGTGAGACGACCTGTGAGAGGGCCCATGAGTTGGGTGTGCCCATGATATGGGTGTGACATTCCTCCCTGAGATAGAGATGAAACAATGTGTATGCCCCTGTGTGGGGTGAGGATTCCCATGAGCTAGGTGTGTCATTCCTATCTGAGAGAGAGATGAAATGATGTGTGTGCCCCTGTGTGGGGAGGATGCCCATGAGTTGGGTGTGTCATTTGAGATGAAAATATGTATACCCCTATGAGGGGTGAAGGTGCCCATGTGATGGGTGTATTGTTCTCCTCTATGTAGAGAGTTGAGATGATGTGGTACTCCAGATGATTCTCCTATGAGACTTAGTGAGATAGAGATCTATTGAGTAGGATGTCCCTGTGGTTGAGCACAGGTGGACGTGATCCTAGTGGCTGAGCACTAGTGAGTGTGTCTCCAAATGATTCTCCTGTGGGACTCAATGAGATAGAGATCCATTGAGTTGGACGTCCCTGTGGTTGAGAACAGGTGGACGTGGCCCTAGTGGCTAAGAAATAGTGGGTGTGTGATATCCCTTGCTATATTGTCTAAGAGTTAGATTTACATGTAACCCTAATTGTGATGTAAAGGGTATAGGCCGACCCCACCATAGAGTGAAATATAATTTATGTAAAAGATAATTAATATGGTAATTATTAATTATATTTCGAGTTATTGAGGTTGGCCCTGTTGTGCCAATAGACACGACTTTTGATGTGTCTAGTCTAGTATAAATAAAGGTGATTTCCCCATTGAGGAAACACAACACACATGTGATTTTGGAAATTTCAGAAAGTACATATTCTAGGGTTGAAGTGTGAACCTCTCTTGGGTGCTATCCTTCTTGGTTTTTGAGAGCGTCCTTTTGTGTGCTAGGTCTACGGCGTGGGAGGTCTTTCTCTTGAGAATATAGCAAAGGATTGTTGGTTTTTCTTCCCTTGTTGAGAAGGGTTTCCCAGAATATTTCTTGTGTTCTTATGCATGGTATTTCTTCTTGTGATCTTGGTTATTGCAGCAATTTTTAATGGTGTAGTTGCATTTGTCTATGGTTCAAGTAAATAATAAAAATGAATTAAACCTCATGCTTGAGCCTAGCATAGTGAAAATTCAACAGTTTCATTGATGAGGTAGAGTTAGATGTGGTTCCACTTGACATTTATGGGATGGTTTTGGGAAGTCCATACTTGTATGACATGAAGGCCATTTTCTATAGGGAACAGAACAAGTATTGTCTTTTCAAGGATGGGATTGAGTTCATTGTGAAATGTCATTAGACGAAGATGAATTTGATAGTTGTCACTATAGGGCACGTGAAAATGCTAGTTAATTATAGTATCCAGTATCCAGATTTACAGCCTACAGTTGAAAGTAAAACAAGTCCTTTTCTTAATGTTGTTCATGTTAGGAAGGGAAAAAATGTTGATGGTTCATTCTCTTTCACATTTGTATATTTAGTTTTGTTGTTTAGTTTATTACTAATCAATGGAGTATGTTTAGTAGTTGCAACAATGAATGACAGAGTTTGTGAATTTAAGGGAATGGTTAACCTTATCAATAATGTTGTTTCAGTCTCCATTATTGTTGTGATGAGTCAGGTGCTCGTTATCCAAGCATGAAAGATGGATGATACTGGACAAGTGAGGCATAAGTATCCTCACTTCATTTATGAATGAACCAAACTTTTGGAGATTATATAGGTTGCTTTGATGGCCTATAATTGGATATAGTGAATTCTGGGATTCAAATTCAATGTTAGCATCAGGGGCACGCAACTGAAAGACTTATATTCCATTACAGGGAAACAGCCTATCGTGGAACAATTATGGTTATCAATTTGGAAAGCAGCCTAAAATGGAACATTAATGTTCATATGTAAATTCCATGTTCATGTAAGATGTATACCTTGTATAGAAGCAAGTCAAATGGTACAGATGTTTATGGAAAACATGTTTAGATTTTGCTTTCAAGAAAGGAGAGAGGAAATGAACAAGAAGTTCATTCATACACTCCTAAAGATACATTAAGCAGTACAAGAACATAAAGACAAAATGGGCAAGGCATAGATCAACATTCGAATTGGTTTTCTCATAGTCGAGATGGACTATCTTCAGCAGAAGAGGAGATGGGACTGAATGTTGAGTTTAGGATTCAGATCTAGATATTGTGGAGTAGNATTCATACACTCCTAAAGATACATTAAGCAGTACAAGAACATAAAGACAAAATGGGCAAGGCATAGATCAACATTCGAATTGGTTTTCTCATAGTCGAGATGGACTATCTTCAGCAGAAGAGGAGATGGGAGTGAATGTTGAGTTTAGGATTCAGATCTAGATATTGTGGAGTAGAGATTCAATGAGCAGAATTTTGAAATGAAGGAATCGATGAGCTAGAAACCAGAGCTAGAGCTAAAGCCAGGAACTAGAGCCAGAGTCGGAACCATGAGCCAGAGATAAATTTAGAGCTATTCCTGGGAGCCAAAGTTAGAGTCATGTTCCAGAGAAGCAGACAGAATTACATTGATCTAGATTGGTTTCCTTGAGCTTTTGGAAGTTCAAGAAGGAGATCAAATCAATATCCAAGATGAAGATCCAAGGAAAAGTTCAATTCCAAGATGGATATCAGTCCAAGTGCATTCAACAAGGTGGAAGAGTGAGAAAGTATTATCATCACTAAGTTATTGAATAATCCATGAAGTGTATGTCAGCAAGGTGGAAGAGCAAAGAATATTTATAAACACTAAGTTGTTGAAGGATCTATACTTTTGGAGGATGAAAAGTTCTTCAGTGGGGAGGTGTGATTGAGGAGGATCCAGAATGCTCAAAAATTGATCTTCTCAAATGTTAATTGAAATGAATTCATTGCACATATCTTGGGAAGAGCTTTCCAACGACGCATGAATGGCCTCAAATAGACGTCGTATGAGAAAGTTATGGATTTTCAAAGTTTTGGAAAAAATAGGGAAAAAGTCAAACAAAGAAGGACACATGGCAGGCCCACAGGCTGCCATGTGGACCATATGTACAAATAACAATGCATATGATGAAATCAACATGATGACATGGCAACACGAGAGGCTACCACGTGTCACACAAATTTGCCATTTTTTGGGTCCAGTTGGACCTATCCAAAAGTGACATGTGGGAGGTCATATGCGTGACACAGTATGATCATACACTATAGTTGGCAGGTGAATGGATGTTGAGGTGGTAGATCCATACAGGCGAGTGACGGATGAAGTGGCAAGATTTTGATGCAGGCAATAGGTGGAACAACCAGAGAGTGCCACATGGCACTCTTCGATTGGACAAATTTGGCTAAGGGAATAAAATTAGTTGGGTCGAATGGGAATCGAAACCATGAACTATGGGAGAATATTCCCAAAATATTCCAACGACTTCGTAATATTCCTCCTACCATTGTGCCACATGCATTGGTTGTTAAAACAACCCAAACAAGTTATATTTAAAGTTATGTTATGCAACCCAGGTATATAGGGGGGTCGAGTCATCGACCTAGCCCTATATAAACCAAGCACCCGGACTTAGTACAACATGGAAATGTGTGTCGGTTTGTAGAAGAGATGCATGGGAATTCATGCCAAGTGCATATTTTCCTTGTTTTGCTTGCAAGACGTGTTCCTATTTTATATGTGCCTCATTTTGCGTGCTATAGAGTTCTTCGAGAGAAGTATAGAGTGTTTATACTCATTTTTCTCAGAATTCCAAGAGGAACCTAATGGTGATGTTAGTTTTATGCTAAAGTGTTGTGTATGAAAGTATTAGTTCATTTTTTCATGCATGAGACCCATAATCTTGGTATGCATGCAACATGGGGTCTTTAAGCACCTGTTCAGAACATAGTCAAGTTTATACTCAGTTTTCTCATAATTTCAAGAGGAATTCAGTGTAACCTTTGTTTTTGGGTTTGAGTAGAATAATTGAAGGGTGTATTCAAATTTTCCATTGTAACTCATCATTGTATCAAGCATTTCAACATTAATAGAGTGGTCTCACTGTTTGGAAGTGGACCCGGAGACGTAGCCCAAGATGGATGAACTCTGTTATCAAACTATGTAACGAGCCTTGTTATTTGTTGTCTTTATTTATCTATATTTTGGCACTCATTATTTCCACAAGTTATCTATAAGTTAATGAAGTTTGTGGATAAATAGCGTTTTCACATGTTATTTTGCAAATAGTCATGACAATCTTAATTTCTTGAATCTGGTCAGATGTTTATTTTTTGCTTAAGAATTAATTGACATCTAAGGATTTTCGTATCATGCAGATTCAAAGAAGTCATGTAGCAGTTGTGATGCCTTGATGGGATGAATGTTTGGAGAGATTAGGGTGACTTGCTTGGACAAGTCCTGTGGTAGCCTTAGGGAGATTTGGATGCAACCGTAGAGGGGTCTTGAGGAAGCTTCTTAACTCTTTGATGAGGAACATTACTAGGTCATTGCGGTGAAGTAGGTAGTGAATTATGTACGTGCCAAATTTAAAGAGGATGGGTGAGGCACCTTGGTATTTGGTACCTTAGCCATATTCGTTGGGTCATATGATGACTTGAAAGTCATGAAGACGGTGCTAGAATTTGGATGTTTGCAGGAGGTGCAAGGAAATCCCATTCTAGTAGATGCATGGAGTCAGCAGATAAGTTGACCAAGAATTGTTGGAAGTCAACCTGAATGAGAAGAATGTAGACCAAGTGACTTGGGTGGTGTTCTCTCACATTTGGTATGGGACATTGGATGAGGAAGAGTACACCTTGGTGACTTGCGGATGATTGTGCGATAACTCATAGATCCAGAGGGGATTGTTGGTTCAGGTCAACAAAAGTATTGGTTCGAATGTGCCTAAGCCATGGAATTTCTTTGCGGTGACTCATTCTACTTGGAGCACTTTGGAAAGTTTGTTGGGACGTTTGAGGAGTGTAGGTGTGTTCGCCACACTCATTGTAGATGTTGAGTTGTGGTGAGGTGACTTGACGAAAGGAGGTGAGTTGAGGACTTGCCTTCGTTTGGAGGATTGTGTGAACCTGCAGATTGCAACATGAAGAGATTACTTGGGCATGATCAATTATCTTTATTTGGGAAGCATGGTTGAGGGTGAAGCCTAACCATTCCAAGAAAAAGAGAGGTAGACACATTAGCATGATCGGGTGATGAAGTAGTGGGTTAAAGGCAGTCTAGACGTACAGTTCTTGGTGTAGAGATTGGCTTATTGTGCCATGAGGTGGACAGTGGAGTCAATTTGTCATGAATGACTTTGTTTTGTGGTGACTTCATATTGCAGCAAGGTGATAGGAGACCTTGCCTTGGTCTAATATTGTTGTGCGGATGGACCGAATTATGGAAGGAATTCAAAGTACAGATGCACTAGTAGGTTTGGAGTGAAAAAATTAGACATTGTGTAGGATCTCCTTGATGAAGATCGGATGATCGCAACAGTAGTGAGGCAAGGGTGGACACTTTCCTTATCCTTTGGATTTGGATGGAGTGATAGAGATACAAGCAGAAAAGAATAAGTTTAGGCATGGAGATGCACATTTCAAGAACTAGATGTCACGGTTGGAATGGCTACCCAACCATTGCAGAACTTGAGGCTAGCATTGTGCGAAGACATGGAAAAGTTGGTTGAAGTATGGGCACAACAACAAGTTCACAAGATTTCAACACTTAGACATTTTGAATTTTTGATTGAGGTTGCAGTCGTAGTTGAGGCAATAGTAGCAACAACAAAACATAGGGTGATCATCACAGCAGGGCAGTGGCAACTTAGACATTGCAGACAAAGTTAGGGAAGAGATGTCTTTCCATCATAGAAGACAGTTTGGTTGCACACAATTTTGGGCAGAGGGTAGTGTGGATGGTTGCACAAGTTGCAGATGATTGTATTGTGAATTGGAAACTTGGGGGTTTCCACTTTGGAAAAATTTGGGGTTTCCAATTGGCATGAAACTTGGGGTCTCCAAAAAACTTAGTTGCAATGGAAGCATGAGTTTAGGAAGAGAATTGGAGATTGTAGATTTCATGGATGTTGTTGGGGATGACAACAAATTGAGGTGGGGGAGGATGTAAGGTATTCAGTTGGAAGGGTACGAAGATGCTTGCCCAAGTCCTCAAGGAGAAAAAACTTGGGTTTTTTCTGACACCTAAGTGTTGCACTAGTTGGGTAAGCGGATGCCTTGGGCATGCGAACACACCAAGGGTGATCTAGATGGGTATCGGTGGCCGCCCACCTTTCCATCTGGCTCAAAACAGTTTTCTGGCATTTCTGGTAATTTACTATTTTTAGTAGTTTTTTCGGGTCCTGAACTTCCGGGGCCATTTTGAGGCCCTAAACGATGTTTTTTTGGGTATGTTTCTCTCGCAAAATAGCATCTATGATGCTATTTTTTCTTGAGCGTTGTAGGCCTCGGATAGATCTTTCCAACGAGCTATCGTGCGCCCTAAACAGAGATCATATGCAATAGTTATGACTCCGGGAAGTTGATGGACTAACTTACCCAAACAGGGCCCACTTGACTTTTGGCGTTTCATCTTCTAGGGTTAGGTTTTTGGTTTCTACCTTCCTGCTTTTGATAAATAAGGCCCTTCGGCCTCTTTTTGTAATGAGCTTGGTCACGAATGAGCATAACCGCCACATCTCTTATCAGGGATATGCTACCACCATTCTAGCTATGTATTGTCCAATAGTTTTACAGTTTCTCTATTTCATTAATTAATAGAAGTGTCTGTTTACTGTATCATTGTGTTCTCTGCAATACTATTGTGCACACTCTGTTATTTTCTTCTTACATTCTGTTCCTGCATAAATCCAGATCAGTGGTATCAGAGCAGACTGCTCTTTTGCCATTTTTTCGTGCATGTCACCGACGAGGTCGGGATATAAGGAGTTGGGTCTCGAACTAGTTCAGCTCAAGAGAGAAACCCCTCTCCGGTGCAAACAACTGCCCATGGCGGAGGAAAAACGAGATGACGGAGCAGGAGATCCTATCAAGATGTTGCTCGAGAAGGCTCTCGCGCAACAGCGGAATGAGATGATGGACAATTTTGCGCAAATTCTTCGACGACTGCCGACTGCCACGGAAGGAACCTCGACCAACAATCAGTTTGGAGGACCGACCCCTTTCAAGGTACAAGTTAATTTTGATATTCCCTTATTTGAAGGACAAATAGATGCAGATGCTCTGGAAAAATGGTTGAATCATCTCGAGGGTTACTTCTCGGTCCATAACTTTTCCAACAAATAAAAGATTACATTTGCACTTCTTAAGGCGGTCCCCCATGTCAAGGATTGGTGGGAAACCCTCTGCGAACAGAAAGAGGAAAAAGAGGGTAATGAACCCACGTTGTTTGGGACAGAACCCACATGGGCATCCTTCATTGATGCCCTCAAGGAGCAATACTTCCCTGTGGGGAACTATGACGACCAATACACAAAATGGGAAACTCTGCGACAAGAAAGGGACCAAGCAGTGACAGAGTACATGAACAACTTCCATACCCTGGGCATGAAGCTCGGCATCAAAGACTTCGAGCGGCACCTGGTTCTGAAATATTGCAGCGGCCTACATCGGTACATCCGTTTCGAGATGGAATTCCTGGACATCTTGTCATTGGGTGCCGCCTACCAGTATGTTGTGAAAATCGAGCAAAAATTTAAGCAAAAGAACAAGCGGGAGTTCGGTTCGAAAAACCAGAAGCAAGGTAAGGGAAACCCTAGTTTGCAGAACAAAGTACATAGCAAAGATATCCAACCCTCAGACAACCAGCCTAAGCCAAAGGCGAAGAAGGGTAACTGGAAGACAAAGAAAGACACTGGAAAATGGTGTGAGCTCCATAAGAGTCCCACGCACAACACTGATGAGTGTCGTGCAAAACAATCACTGCTTACCGAGATGAAAGCGCCCGAGTCAGATCTAGGATCTGAATCGGAAGCAGAGACAGATCATGGAAGGAAGATCATTGAAGCAGAACCCAACGTCACCATTTCCACCACAAAGATCCAGCCCGACAATCCAGAGGAGACAGAAGAAGGGGAGTGCCTCTTCCACTCGTAGATGTGGGTACAAGGGAAGCCATTACATTTGATTGTTGACAGTGGAAGCCAGAAGAACCTGATTTCAGTAGAGGTCGTCAAGCGGTTGAACCTGCCAACATTGCCGCATCCGCAACCATACAACATTAAGTGGCTCACTCCAGGGCGAGATATCCACGTTAGCCAGCAGTGTCGCCTACCATACGACATCAAACCCTTCAAAGATGAGGTAATGTGTGATGTTGCTCCACTTGAAGTTTCTGATGTTCTTTTAGGTCAACCATATATGTGGAAACAACATGTTGTGTATGAATCCAGGCCTCATAGTGTCATTGTTACTTTGAGAAAACAACGCTACCGGATACCAGAGGTAGTTCCCACTACCGCAGTCTCTCTCATCACAGTTAAGCAGTGCAAGAAGGTGATTTCCCAAACCGGCAAGTTCATCCTCCTGATGATTCTTCCAGAAAGGAAATGAAAGACCGCGGCCACATCTACCGCCTCTACACAGGGTCACTCTGCACAACACAGACAAGTAGACAAGATCATGGAATCATACCAGGACATCTTCACTTCCCCTATCGGAGTGCCGCTCCATTGTTAGGTCAAGCATTCCATTGACTTGATACCCGGGGCACCTGTGCCGAACGAGCCAGTTTACAGACGTTCCCTCATGGAAAATGAAGGGATCAAGCACTAGATCGAGGAATTACTCCAAAAGGGGCATATTCGACCAAGCTCCTCACCTTGCGGGAGCCCGATTGTGCTAGTACAGAAAAAGGACGGGACTTGGTGACTCTGTATTGATTACAAAGCTTTAAACAAAATCACAGTCTAGAATCGGTATCCTATCCCTCAGATCGATGATCTCCTTGATCAACTAAAGGGTGACAAGTATTTCAGCAAGATTGATCTGAAGTTTGTTTATCACCAGGTCCCAATTGAGGCGACTGATGTCTGGAAGACTGCCTTCAAGTCTCGGGAAGGCCTTTTCGAGTGGTTGGTCATGCCTTTCGGCTTAACTAACGCTCTGGCAACCTTCATGAGGATGATGGATGATATACTGCGACCATTCACCAATTATTTTTTGGTCGTCTATCTTGATGATATCCTCATCTTCAGCAGAACATGGGAAGACCACTTACAGCATATTGAGGAAGTCCTTCGCACCCTGCGACAGCACAAGTTATATGCCAATCTCGAAAAATGCTCATTCGGGATGAAGGAAATTCGGTATTTGGGATACATTGTGAATGAACAAGGTGTGCATGTGGATCCGGCCAAGATCCAAGTCATTCGTGACTAGCCAACCCCAAGGACCATTACAGAGCTCCGCATCTTCCTAGGGTTGGCCAACTTTTATCGCAGGTTCATGTTGGGGTTCTCTAACATTGCTTGGGCCCTTAGCAACGTGACCAAAGGTGGGGCTAAAGCCAAATTCTTTTGGACCCCTACTCAGCAACAAGCATTTGAGGAACTTAAGTAGCGCTTATGTTCAGTGCCCATCCTTACTCTCCCGGATCTGCAACAACCTTTTGAAATTGAGACATATGCTTCAGATTATGCTGTTGGCGCAGTCCTCACTCAGCATGGCCATCCAGTGGCATATCACAGTGAGAAACTTTCAGATACAGTTCGAAAGTACCCCACCTATGACAAGGAAATGTACCCCATTGTCCAAGCTTGCCGACAATGGAAGCCATACATCTTAGGCAAAGAGATGGTTATTCACACTGACCACAAGCCCTTGCAGTTTGTGCAAACACAAGGGAAATTGCAAAATGACCGCCACCAAAAGTGGTCCGCATACCTGCAGTGATTTCACCTGAACATAAAATATAAGAAGGGCACCACCAACCATGTCGTTGATTTCCTCAGTCGATCGCCTATGGCCACACTCACCACAGTGCTTAACTCTTGTGGCCATGAAACCTCTAGGTGGTCTCACTTATATGACAGTGATCCTGACTTTTCGGCCACCTATCGAGCAGTTTGTATAGATAATCCAGTGACTGATTTTCATCTCCAGGATGGAATATTATGCCACCTAGGCCACCTCTGTGTTCCTTCAAGCGAGCTCACGAAGCTGATCTGGGAAGCACATTACAGTCGGGTCGCAGGGCACTTTGGCACCGAAAAGACAATAGCAGTGTTGCAGAAGTATTTTTATTGGCCAAAGCTCCGACAAGATGTCAAAAAGTATATCAGATCCTGCACTGCCTGCGCCATCGCCAAACCATCCATTAAGAAGCAAGGGTTGTATACCCCTCTTCCTGTTCCCAATGGGCCTTGGGAATCTATCTCCATGGATTACATGTCAGGACTGCCTCCAACCAAGCATGGGAATGACTGTGTGTTTGTGGTCGTGGATCACTTCTCTAAATTAGCCATTCTGTCCACCTGCAAGAAAAGTATCTCTGTCGAAACCACTGCTAAGCTCTCCTTTGAACGCATCTGGGTACATTTCGGGCTACCCCAGACTATCATTTTAGATCACGACAGCAGGTTCCTCAGCACATTTTGGTCCAACCTCTGGTCACTTATGGATACCAAGCTCACACAGTTGGCAGCCTTCCATCCCCAAACTGATGGGCAGACAGAAGTAGTGAATCGCATGATTGTGCATATCCTATGGATGTATAATTCTAAACACCCCCGCACATGGGATGAGAACCTGCCGTATGTTCAACATAGCTACAACAGAGCCCTTCACAGCTCTACCGGTCATAACCCTTTTCAAGCATGCATGGGGTTTCAACCATTGGCCCCCATTGATGTAGCTCTACCCATTGCCTCCACACAGGCAACATCTTGTCGGGCTCAAACTGAGGTTGAGAAAGCCACCAAATTTGTGGAATGGATCCAACACATTCGCCAACAAGTCCATGACATTCTGGAAAAAGCCAATGCCAAGTACAAGCAGCATCATGACCAGCATCGAGTGCCACACACATACTAGGTGGGTGATAAGGTTTGGTTGCATTTGCAGAAAGAAAGACTCACGGGACCTCATTGCAAGCTATGCCCACTTCGTTATGGGCCATATACTATCACCAAGGCTATCGGGGATAATTCTTTTGAATTAAGCATCCCTCCATTTCTTGGCTTGCACCCTGTATTCAATGTTGAGCTCCTTCGCCCCTATTTTCCACCATTGTTGGACACCTCAGAAGTGGTCGAGTAGTTGGCACCAACAGAAATCAACCCTGACTGTTTGGATAAGGCAACAGTTGATCGGATCATGGATTCACAGGCCAAGGGCACTTGCCAGCAACGTGTCTAGCTCTATCGAGTCGTGAAGGTTGGGCAATTCCTGCATCAGGGCAAGTGGCTCACCCAGAGCCAAATTCAGTTGAAATTCCCCCATCTTATCCCGGCACTTGACGCAATGGGGACCATTGCTTCTTAAGGGGGGAGGAATGATCCAAATGGGTATCGGTGGCCGCCCACCTTTCGATCTGGCTTAAAACATTTTTCTAGCATTTTTGGTAATTTACTATTTTTAGCAGTTTTTTCGGGTCCTGAATTTCTAGGGCCATTTTGAGGCCCTAAACGATGTTTTTTTGGGTATGTTGCTCTTTCAAAATAGCATCTAAGATGTTATTTTGTCTCAAGCGTTGTAGGCCTCGGATAGATCTTTCCAATAAGCTATCGTGCGCCCTAAACAGAGATCGTATGCAATAGTTATGACTCCAGGAAGTTGATGGACTAACTTACCCAAACAGGGCCCACTTGACTTTTGGTGTTTCATCTTCTAGGGTTAGGTTTTTGGTTTCTACCTTCCCGATTTTGATAAATAAGGCCCTTTGGCCTCTTTTTGGAAGGAGCTTGGTCACGGATGAGCGTAGCCGCCACATCTCTTATCAGGGATATGCTACCACCATTCTAGCTATGTATTGTTCAACAGTTTTACATTTTCTCTATTCCATTAATTAATAGAAGTCTCTGTTTACTGTATCATTGTGTTCTCTGCAATACTATTGTGCACACTCTATTATTTGCTTCTTACATTCCATTCCTGCATAAATCCGGATCAAAGGGGATTGCCCAAGTATGAAGTGTTTAAAAGATTGGGGCGCGTCTACACGAGGAGCGTAATAAGGTTGGGGCATGTCAATCCCAAGGGGAACAATGATTGATGAACACATGGGTTCGTTTGGGCGATCAGGTTCGCAAAGGGGCATGATGATTCATTTGGGGAATCGGGTCCATGAAGGGGTGCAATGATTTGTTTGGGAACATGGGTTCGTGAAGGGGTGTGACACCCCCAAAGGATGTGATGATTTATGATGGTGACCTTTGGAGTCCCTATAAGAGAACAAGGATGCACAACCAAGGAAGGCATATTTGAAGAACAAGGAGAGCAAGATCAGCTATGTGATTATGAGGCAAACGTAGACGAAGATGGGTGAGCTCCCTCAAGGATTCAAGTTGCTCCACATGGGAGGACTTGTGCTACCTTGAGGTAATTTTGTGGGAAAAGTTGGGGTGACCTTCGTTTTGGCTATATTTGGGGGAAGTCTTGTCGCAATTCTGAGGAGAAATTCTAGGAGACAGAACCGTAGGTCTATGCAAAGTCTTGTTACAAAGAGGAGATGATGAGTATGTGGTGGATGCACGTTTGGGGTGCTCCATAGAAGTTGTGAAGGTCATTACGATGAACGAGTCTTGGTGTGGAGAATTTGTGTATGAGTGTCATGGTGAAGTGAGGTGAGTCGTGTGACTCTGCCAAGTCGTAAATCGATTCGATAGTGCTCATATTGTAATAGTTTTGAAATAATAAGACTTAGTTGGGTGTTAGGAACGATTTGTGTGACCCACACTATATTTGTGTTTCTCTTGTTTGTTTCACAATTGTTCTCTTTGTTTCATGGATGTATTCTTATATATGACTAAGTGTTAAGTTGTTAACAATTATCTAAGTATACAAGAGTTGCACTAGAGTATGAGTGACTCACTAGTAACCTAGAACAAAGTATGGGTATGCTCTAGGTGAATAGGTGTAGTCCGGACGAAGTATCCTTGGTCTTACCAAGCAACCAAGAGAGAAATGTCACAGTGTCACACACCCTCAATAGGTGCGTGATCGCAATATTCGGATAGGCACATTGTGGGGACTTGACAACATGAATGATGGTATGCATTTTCAAATTTTGGAATAGCTCATTATTTTGAAGATTTTGAAGTCATGGAATCGTTAGAAGATGAATGGATGGTTGAATATTGTGCTCCATTGGATTTCTTAGGCATCCCAGGATTTCCAAATGAGGGCTATGATTCATATTGGCTTGATATCATTGGATCATTTCATAGATGTCATAATTATGTTATACTACATATTGCATCATTTGCTAGAGTTATGAAATATTTTCATGTTGTTCATGAGGATGTTATGATGGTTTTTGCATTTACCATTGAGAATGAAGCATTGGAATGGTTTGAGGGTCTTTGCAGGAGACATATTTCTACACTTGTGAATTTCATTATGCTACTCCTCAAGCATTAGGATCTTTCTTATGAAGAGGAGGAATATGTAATATTTATTGAATGTTCCATAACAACCCTACTCAAAAAATAAGCATCCCATGATCCCATGAAATATCAAGCACATCCTCATGTTCCACTTGAACACAATGAAGATACACTTCATGTTTTCATTGAAGATCAAGTAGATGAATAACCACTTCATGAGAAAGACCTTGTTGAGTAAGAGAGCATCCATTCATCCATGTCATCAATTCATGAAGATAAAGGTTTGGTAGGCCATGATCTTTTTCAAATTTCCAAATTCAATTTGTAATGTCCCCAATTTTAGTCCCCACAATTTATAATGTAATTCTATAAATATGATAATAGGTTGGTGAGCCATTATATTGGGTCAAAGAGACTGTCTTGATTAATGTGGTCGAGAGCTGAATTATGTATTGTGTACATTAAAATAATTAATAAATAATAATTGTTGGCTATGGTAAGAGTGGGACGATAACGACGGGGGGATATTATTCCACAAGAGAGGGAGATAAAGAGGGGTCCAAGGGGTTACCCCTTTGTATTGAATCATCCATTTCTTATTAATGTTTATCCACATTTGAAATATCAAATAGACATTAAAGTGTTGTAAGAGTGGTAGGTGGGAAAGATCAACTTACCAATTTATGGCATCATGGGCTAAGTACATATAATTTTTGGGAATTGTGTGAGTCAAGTTTGCATGAGAAGAAAAGGAAATTTGAGTGCCTTTTTGGGTGAGTTTTTCATGTTGGTTTAGAGGAGAAAGAGGAGGGTTGAGGGTTGGAAAAAGAGCATAAGCCATGTTATGCTTAAGGAAAACCATTGTTGGGCTAAGTTTTATGTTGAAAATGAGGTTGTATGCATGTAATTGATATTTCCTATTGAGGAAATGGCTCAATATCCTTGAGAAGGTTGTTGTGAGCACTCATGGAGTAGCAAAGAGTTTCTAGAGTCCCCACTTGTGATAATCCTAGCCAACTAAGTGCACTTGAGCCTTGGAGCAAGGTGATAAGGCTCAAGGGACTATGTGCAATGAAAGGGGATCCCATTCCTTAGGTTTTTTCAGGTTGCGGGTGATCTAGGTGGATATCGGTGGCCACCCACCTTTTCCAACTGGCTCAAAACAGTTTTCTGACAATTTTGGCAATTTACTATTTTTACCAGTTTTAACTTTTGGGGCCATTTTGAGGGTCTAAATGAAGGTTTTTCGGAATCGAGCTTCTCAATGATGGTTGAGGGTCTAATTGAGCACCAAAACTGAATCTCCTCTACGATACCTTTCCAACGGGCTATCATACACCTAAAATGGAGATCGTATGCAAAAGTTACGACCCCGGAAAGTTAATGTACTAACTTACTAAGACGGGGCCCACGTGAATATTGGCGCTTCATCTCCTAGGGTTAGGTTTTTGGATGTCTAGGATTTTTTCAATTCATGTTTATTGTAAAAATTCCTTTAGAGCCTGATTGTAATCATCTTCTTTCAAATGAGCGCAACCATCACATCTCTTCTCAGAGATAAGCCGCCACCATTCCAGCAAGCTTGTTTCCGCTGCATTTTACAGTTTCATCTTATTTTCTTATTGAATAGAAAACCAATTTTACTGTATCTCTATTATTTTGTGTTAAGAACCTATTAATAATCTGTAGTCATTTTGTTCTGCTCATAAAATCTGAATCAGTGGTATCAGAACGGTCTGCTCCTTGTCGTCTTAATGCATGTCCCCAACGAGGTCGAAGTACAAAGAGTTGGGTCTTGAGCTTGTTTCTCTCGAGGAAAAAATCTCTCGCACACCCAAGTGACATCTCGTGGCAAGAGAAAAAAAATATGATGGGACAGGAGATCCTTTCAAACTGTTGATTGAGGAAGCCCTCATGCAACAAAGGAACGAGATGATGGATAGTTTCGCGCAAATCCTTCGGTGGCTACCATCAGGCAACGCATCTTCTTCGAGCAGAGGCGCCACCCCCTTCAAGGTACAAATAAACTTCCATATTCCTATATTTGAAGGTCAGATAGATGTAGATGTTGTAGACAAGTGGTTGAATCTACTAGAAGGGTATTTTTCTTTCCATAACTTTTCGAATAGACAAAGGATTACTTTTGTGCTCCTCAAAGTCATTCCCCATGTCAAAGATTGGTGGGAAAATTTCTCTGAGAAAAAGGAAACAGAGGAACCATCACTATTTATAGTCACGGCCACCTGGGAATCCTTCAGGGATGCTATTAAGGAACAATACTACCCTGTCGGAAGTTATGACGACTTGTATACCAAATGGACCACATTGCGGCAAGAAAGAAACCAAGTAGTGCCAGATTTCACAAATATCTTTTATACCTTGCGCACCAAGATGGGTATCAAAGATTTAGAGCGACATTTGGTGCTCAAGTATTGTGATGCTCTACATAGATACATCCAAACTGAAATGGAATTTTTGGACATCTCATTCTTGGTCACGGCCTACCGATATGCCGTCAAAAATTGAGCAAAAGCTCAAAAAAAAGACGCAGCAATTTGGGACTAGGAAACCCTCACAACAAAATCCAGGAAAGGACGGCCCCAAACCACAAAACAAAGGACAAAGAAAATATGGACAGTATCAGGACAACTAGTCCAACCCGCAAGCAAAGAAGGACTCCAGAAAGACAAAGAAAGATACCGGGAAGTGGTGTGACTTCCATCAGAGCCCTTGGCATAACACTGCTGACTGTCACTCAAAGCAGTCGCTGGTGGCCAAAGTGAAAGCCTCTGAATCAAATGTAGGTTCAGACTCTAAGACAGAACCAGAAAGGAGAAGATGGATCATTGACGCAGAACCCAGTGCCACCATTTCTACCACCAAGCTCCAGCCTAGTGAACCAGATGAGCCAGAAGAAGGAGAATGCCTCTTCCATTCACAGATGTGGGTAAAAGGAACCCTACTACACTTCATCATGGATAGTGGTAGCCAGAAGAACCTCATCTTAGCAGAGGTCATCAAGTGGCTGGCCATGCCGACAACACCACACCCACAACCCTATACCATTGGATGGCTTTGCCAAGGAAGCGATTTTTGCGTCAGCCAACAGTGTCGACTGTCATACGGGATCAAGCCCTTCAAAGACGAGGTATTGTGTGAGGTTTCTCCTCTCGAAGTTTGTGATGTTCTTTTGGGCCAACCTTATTTATGGAAACGTCATGTTGGATATGAGTCTAGGCATCGTAGTGTTATTATTACTTTGAACAGGAAATTGTATAGGATACCCGAGGCAATCCGACCTAGTTATTTCCTTGATCGCTGCTAAGAAATGTAGGAAGGTCATCTCTCAGATAGGGAAGTTTGTCTTCTTCATGATTTGCTCTCAGAATAAGTGAAATATCACAGCCACATCTCGGGTCTCTGTGGTCGACCTCTCCACACAACAGAAGCAAGTAGATAAGGTCGTGGAAGAATACTCAGTTATCTTCTCCTCACCTATCAGGGTACCTTTTCACTACCAGGTCAAGCACCCCATCGATCTGACCCCTGGTGCACCACTGTCCAATGTGCCAGTCTATTGTCACTCTCTGTTAGAGAATGAAGAGATCACGTGACAGATCCAAGAACTACTACACAAGGGGCACATCCATCCCAGCTCATCACCTTGTGGGAGCCCAATCATGCTGGTACAGAAGAAATATGGAACCAAGCAACTCTGCATTGATTACCGGGATCTGAATAAAATCACAGTGAGAAACAGGTACCTGATTCCCTAAATCGACATCCTCCTTGATCAACTCACGGGGGCCAAATACTTCAGTAAGATTTATCTGAAGTCTGGCTACCACCAGGTCCTGATAGAATAGACAGATGTATGGAAAACCACCTTCAAGTCAAAGGAAGGCCTTTTTGAATGGTTGGTCATGCCCTTTGGTTTGACAAATGCTCCAGCCAATTTCATGAGGATGATGGATGATATCCTGCAACCATTCACCAATAATTTTTTTGTGGTGTATCTGGATGACATTCTCATTTACAGCAAGACTTGGGTCGAACACTTGCAGCATATTCAGCAGGTTCTACACACCCTGTGGCAGCACAAACTATATGCCAACTTGGAAAAATGATCCTTCGGCATGGACAAGGTTCATTACCTAGGCTACATAACTGATCAGCATGGCATACATGTGGATCCAGCCAAGATCCAAGTCATCTATGACTAGCCAGCCCCAACCACACTCACTGAGCTTCGAAGCTTCTTAGGCCTTTCCAATTTCTACCGCAGGTTCGTGTTGGGCTTCTCCCATATTGCATGGTTCCTCAGACAAATAACTAGGGGTGGTGGTAAGGAAAAATTTACGTGGGGCTGGTCCCAACAATAAGCGTTAGATGATTTGAAGAAGCGCTTGTGCTCAGCCCCAGTACTCTCACTACCAAACCTACAACTCTTTGAGATCGAGACAGATTCTTTAGACTATGCGGTGGTTGTCGTTCTCACTCAGCACGGCCACACCATGGCCTATCATAGTGAGACACTGTTATATTTTGCTTGTAAGTAGCCTACTTACGACAAATAAATATACTCCATTGTGAAATCCGGCTGCCAGTGGAGACATTACATTCTTGGGAAGGAGATCGTCATCCACACTGATCATAAGCCACTACACTTCATGCAGACACAAGGAAAATTGAAGAATGATCACCATCAAAAGTGGTCCACATACTTGCAGCAATTCCACCTCAACATAAAGTATAAAACAAGAAGCACCAATCGCGTCGTTGATTGCCTCAGCAGACCATCAGTCGTGACACTCACCACGGTGCTAGACTCCTACATCCATGAGACCCCTAGATGGCCCCAACTCTATGAGACAGACCCAGAATGTTAAGCCCTAATGTTGGCCCATTACCCCTTAATTGGGGCATATTAGATTAGTAATGCTATTTTACTATGTCGGCTTTAGGCCATTATTTGTAATTATACCTCCTAGTCTCCTATATATACCAAGGAGACATTTTCATTTTGAATCATCTTGTACTTGAACATTTAAGTGGGGTAAAAGGAGGTTTCCCCCTCGAAGAGG
>JASDQU010242349.1:0-41001 GCA_032191745.1 Picea mariana | reverse complement strand
TTCAAACTATATTGCCAGAACTTGACGAGGAAGGAAAAATCATATTGGAGCCTGAAGCCATCACGGACACAAGAATTCGCCAGCTAAGGAATAGATCCATTTCAGAGTATCTCATTAAATGGAGGAAACTACCGGCTGAAGATTCCACTTGGGAAGATGAGTCTTTTATACAGAATCATCCAGAGTTACTCAAGCATTGTGGACAACACTTGTATCAAGGGGAGGGGCATGTTAAGCCCTAATGTTGGCCCATTACCCCTTAATTGGGGCATATTAGATTAGTAATGCTATTTTACTATGTCGGCTTTAGGCCATTATTTGTAATTATACCTCCTAGTCTCCTATATATACCAAGGAGACATTTTCATTTTGAATCTTCTTGTACTTGAAAATTTAAGTGGGGTAAAAGGAGGTTGCCCCCTCGAAGAGGCTTATTATCTGAAATTATCTCTTTTTCAAGGCATTGAGTACTTTTCCTGAGGTTTTTCTATGCTATATTGTTGTTTGGTTCTTAACACAGAATTCTCCACCACGTACCAAATGTTGGGTGCAAATGTAGTTGTCGATAATTTCCATCTTCAGGATGGGTTGTTGTGTTGTCTGGGCCATATCTGTGTTGCATCAAGCGAGTGATCGAAGTTGATCTGGGCAGCCCACTACAATTGGGTGGTAGGACATTTCGGCATCGAAAGCAAGTATATCAGGACCTGCACTACCTGTGTTATTGCCAAACCAACCACTAAGAAACAGGGCCTGTACACCCCTCTTCCTACTCCTAACAGGCCATGGGAATCCATCTCAATGGACTACATGTCGGGCCTCTTGTCCACCAAGTGGGGAAATGACTGTGTTTTTGTGGTTGTTGATCGCTTTTCTAAGATGGCGATTATAGTTGCCTGCAAGAAGAACATGACAGCAGAGGCCACTGCCAAGCTCTTCTTTGAACGAGTCTGGGTACATTTTGGAATCCCACAAACCATTGTCTCAGATCGACACAATCGATTTATCAGCACATTCTGGTCGAGCCTCTGGTCACTGCTAGACACCAAGCTCACCAAATCCACGACCTTCCACCCCCAGATACATGGCCAAACCGAGGTTGTAAATCGAATGATTGTGCATATCTTTCGCATGTATAATTCAAAGCACCCTCGCACATGGGATGAGAGCCTTCCCTATGTCCAACATAGCTACAGCCAAGCCCTCCATAGCTCAACTGCACACAACCCCTTTCAGGTGGGGTTGGGATTCCAACCATTGGGTCCCATAGATGTTGCACTTCCCCTTGCGATCACCTCAACCAACTCATCTCCTGCTCCAACTGAAGCTAACAAAGACACCCAATTCATTGAGTGGATCCATCACATCTACCAACAAGTTCAGGATATCCTACAAAGTCCAATGACAAGTACAAGAAACGCCATGATCAACATCGGGTGCCACATAAGTTTCAGGTGGGTGACAAAGTTTGGTTGCACTTGCAGAAAGAAGGCCTTACAGGACCCCATTGGAAGCTTCGGCCACTCTATTATGGGTCATACACCATCACCAAGTCCGTGGGGGATAATGCTTTTCATCTCAACATTCCTCCTTTCCTTGGCCTGCACCCAATGTTCAACGTGGATCTCCTTTTCCCTTATTTCCCACCATTATTGGACACCTCAGACGTAGCAGAGCAGCTAACACCAACAGAGCTCAACCTTGACTGCATACAACAGGAATCCAACAATCATATTGTGGACACACATACCAAGGGCACTCGACAACAAAGGATCTAGCTTTATCAAGTCGTCAAAGCAGGGCAGCTACTGCACCAAGGCAAGTGGCTCACCCAGGGCCAAATTCAGTAGAAATTTCCTCATATGATGGGGGAACTCGACGCAATGGATACCATTTCTTCCTAAGGAGGGAGGATTTATCCAGGTGGATATCGGTGGCCACCCACCTTTTCCAACTGGCTCAAAACAATTTTCTGACAATTTTGGCAATTTACTATTTTTAGCAGTTTTAACTTCCAAGGCCATTTTGAAGGCCTAAATGAAGGTTTTTCGGGATCAAGATTCTCAATTATTACCAAATATATGTTTGAGACCTAAAAAGGAATCTCCTCAACGATACCTTTCCAACAAGATATCATACGCCTAAAACGGAGATCGTATGCAAAAGTTATGACCCCGGGAAGTTGATGTACTAACTTACCCAGACGGGGCCCATGTGACTTTTGGTGTTTCATTTCCTGTTTATTGTAAAAAGGCCTTCAGAGCCTAATTGTAATCATATTCTTTCAAAAGAACGCAACTGTCACATCTCTTCTCAAAGACAAGCCGCCACCATTCCAACAAGCTTGTTTTCGCTGCATTTTACAGTTTCAGCTTATTTCCTTATTGAATAGAAAACCAGTTTTACTGTATCTCTGTTATTTTGTGTTAAGAACTTGTTAATAATCTGTATTCAATTCATTATGCTCATAAAATCTGGATCAGTGGTATCATATCAGTCTTCTCCTTGTCGTCTTAATGCATGTCCCCAACAAGGTCGGAGTACAAAGAGTTGGGTCTCGAGCTTGTTTCTCTTAAGGACAAAAGCTCTCGCACGCCCAAGCAACCTATCATGGCAGGAGAAAAGAAAGATGACAGGACAGGAGATCCTTTCAAACTTTTGATTGAGGAATTCCTCACGCAACAAAGGAACGAGATGATGGATAGTTTCGCGCAAATCCTTTGGCGGCTACAAACAGGCGACGCATCTTCTTCAAGCGGAGGCACCACCCCCTTCAAGGTACAAATAAACTTCAAGATTCCTATATTTGAAGGTCAGATAGACGCAGATGTTGTAGACAAGTGGTTGAATCTACTAGAAGGGTATTTTTCTGTCCATAACTTTTCAAATCGAGAAAAGATTACTTTTACGCTCCTCAAAGTCGTTCCCCATGTCAAATATTGGTGGGAAACTTTCTGTGAGCAAAAGGAAACAGAGGAACCCTCATTATTTATAGTCATGACCACCTAGGAATCCTTCAGGGATGCTATTAAGGAACAATACTACCATGTCAGAAGTTATGACGACTTGTATACCAAATGGACCACACTGCAGCAAGAAAGAGACCAAGCAGTGCAAGATTTCACAAATATCTTTCATACCTTGCGAACCAAGCTAGGTATCAAAGATTCAGAGCGACATCTGATGCTCAAGTATCGTAGTGCTCTGCATAGATACATCTAGACCGAAATGGAACTTTTGGAGATCTCATCTTTGGGCGCGGCCTACCGATATGCCGTCAAAAATCGAGCAAAAACTCAAACAAAAGACACGACAATTTGGGCCTAGGAACCTCTCACTACAAAAGCCAAGAAAGGGTGGCCCCAACCCATAGAATAAAGGAAAAAGTAAATATGGACAGTATCAGGACAACCATTCCAAGCCGCAAGCAAAGAAGGACATCGGAAAGACAAAGAAAGATATCGGGAAGTGGTGCGACTTCCATAAGAGCCCTTGGCATAACGCTGCTCACTGTCGCTCAAAGTAGTCACTGGTGGTCGAAGTGAAAGCCTCTAAATCAGATACAGGTTCAAACTCTGAGCCAAAACTAGAAAGGGGAAGATGAATCATTGACATGGAACTCAGTGCCACCATTGCTACCACCAAGCTCCAGCCTGGTGAACCAGACGAGATAGAAGAAGGAGAACACCTCTTCCATTCAGAGATGTGGGTAAAAGGCACCCCACTGCACTTCATCGTGGATAGCGGCAGCCATAAGAACCTCATCTCAGTAGAGGTCATCAAGCGGTTGGCCCTGCCAAAAACACCGCACCCACAACCCTACACCATTGGATGGCTCCGCCAAGGAAGCGATATCCACGCCAGCCAATAGTGTTGACTATCATACGACATCAAGCCCTTCAAAGACAAGGTATTGTGTGATGTTGTTCCTCTCAAAGTTTGTAATGTTCATTTGGGCCAACCATATTTATGAAAACTTCATGTTGTATATGATTCTAGGCCTCGTAGTGTTATTATTACTTTGAACAGAAAATTGTACAGGATACCCGAGGCAATCTCACCTAGTGTTATTTCCTTGATCTCTGCTAAGCAATGCAGGAAGGTCATCTCTCAGACGTGGAAGTTTGTCTTCTTTGTGATTCTCTCTTAGAATAAGCAAAAGATCACAGCCACATCCACAGTCTCTGCGACCGACCTCTCCACACAAAAGAAACAAGTAGATAAGGTCATGGAAGAATACTTGGATATCTTCTCCTCACCTACCAGGGTACCTATGCACTACCAGGTCATGCACCCCATTGATCTGACCCCCGATGCACCGCTACCCAATGGGCTAGTCTATCATTACTCTCTGTTAGAGAATGAGGAGATCAAGTGAAAGATCTAATAACTGCTCCACAAGGGGCACATCCATCCCAACTCATCACCTTGCAAGAGCCCAATCATGCAGGTACAGAAGAAATATGGAACCTGGCAACTCTGCAGTGATTATCAAGCTCTGAATAAAATCACAGCCAGAAACCGATACCCGATTCCCTGAATCAATGACCTCCTTGATCAACTCATGGGGGGCAAATACTTCAGTAAGTTTGATCTAAAGTCTGGATACTACCAGGTCCCGATAGAATAGACAGATGTGTGGAAAACTACCCTCAAGTCAAAGGAAGGCCTTTTTGAATGCTTGGTCATGCCCTTTGGTTTGAAAAATGCTTCAGCCACTTTCATGAGGATGATGGATGATATCCTTTGACCATTCACCAATAATTTTGTAATGGTGTATCTGGATGACATTCTCGTTTACAGCAAGTCTTGGGTCGAACACTTGCAACATATTCAACAGTTTATGCACACCCTGCGGTAGCACAAGCTATATGCCAACTTGGAAAAATGCTCCTTCGGCATGGACAAGGTCCATACCTGGGCTACATAAATGATCAGCATGGTGTACATGTGCATCTAGCCAAGATCCAAGTCATCCATGACTGGCCAACCCCAACCACACTCACTGAGCTTCAGAGCTTCTTGGGCCTTGCCAATTTCTACCACAGGTTTGTGTTGGGATTCTCCCATATTTCATGGGCCCTTAGCCAAATAACCAGGGGTGGTGGTAAGGCCAAATTTGCATGGGGTCAGTCCCAAAAACAAGCATTCGATGATTTGAAGTAGCGCTTGTGCTCAACCCCAGTACTCTCACTACCAGACCTACAACAACCTTTTGAGATCAAGACAGATGCTTCAGACTATGCGATGGGCATCATTCTCACTCAGCACGGCCACCCCGTGGCCTATCATAGTGAGACACTATCAGATGTTGTTCGTAAGTAACCTACTTATGACAAAGAAATGTACTCCATTGTGCAAGCATGCCGCCAGTGGAGACATTACATTCTTGGGAAGGAGACTGTCATCCACACTGATCATAAGCCACTGCAGTTCATGAAAACACAAGGAAAATTGCAGAATGATCGCCATGCAAACTGGTACAGAAGAAAGATGGAACTTGGTGACTCTGCATTGATTATTGAGCTCTAAATAAAATCACAGTCAAAAACCGATACCTGATTCCCCAAATCGACGACCTCCTTGATCAACTCACAGGGGCCAAATACTTCAGTAAGATTGATCTGAAGTCTGGCTACCACCAGGTCCCGATAGAACAAACAGATGTATGGAAAACTGCCTTCAAGTCGACGGAAGGCCTTTTTGAATGGTTGGTCATGCCCTTTGGTTTGACAAATGCTCCAGCCACTTTCATGAGGATGATGGATGATATCCTGCGACCATTCACCAATAATTTTGTAGTGGTGTATCTGGATGACATTCTCATTTACAGCAAGACTTGGGTCGAACACTTGCAACATATTTAGCAGGTTCTGCACACCTTGCGGCGACACAAGCTATATTCCAACTCGGAAAAATTCTCCTTCGGCATGGACAGGGTCCATTACCTGGGCTACATAATTGATCATCATGACGTACATGTGGATCCAACCAAGATCCAAGTCATCCGTGACTAGCTAGCCCCAACCACACTCACTAGGCTTCGGAGCTTCTTGAGCCTTGCCAATTTCTATTGCAGGTTCGTGTTGGGATTCTCCCATATTGCATGGGCCCTCGGCCAAATAACCAAGGGTGGTGGTAAGGAAACATTTGCGTGGGGTTGGTCACAACAACAAGAGTTCGATGATTTGAAGCAGCACTTGTACTCAGCCCCAGTACTCTCACTACCATACCTACAACATCCCTTTGAGATCGAGACAGATGCTTCAGACTATGCGGTGGGCGTCATTCTCACTTAGCACGGCCACCCTGTGGCCTATCATAGTGAGACACTATTAGATGTTGTTAGTAAGTACTCTACTTAGGACAAATAAATGTACTCCATTGTGCAAGCCTACCGCCAGTGGAGACATTACATTCTTAGGAAGGAGATCGTCATCCACATTGATCATAAGCCACTACAGTTCATGCAGACATAAGGAAAATTACAAAATGATCGCCATCAAAAGTGGTCCACATACTTGCAACAATTCCACCTTAACATCAAGTACAAAACAGGAAGCACCAATCACGTCGATGATTGCCTCAAAAGACCACCAGTTGTGGCACTCAACATGGTGCTAGACTCATGTGGCCATGAGACCTCTGGATGGCCCCAATTCTATGAGACAGACCCGGACTTCGCCACCACCTACCAAATGTTGGGTGAAAATGCAGTTGTCGATAATTTCCATATTCATGATGGGTTGTTGTGTCGTCTGGGCCATATCGGTGTTCCATCAAGCGAGAGAGCGAAGCTGATCTGGGAAGCCCACTACAGTCAGGTGGCAGGACACTTCAGCGTCGAAAAGACAATGTCGATGCTACAGAAACATTTCTACCGGCTGAAACTTCAGCAAGAGGTCAGCAAGTGTATCAGGTCCTGTACTGCCTGCGTTATTGCCAAACTGACCACTAAGAAATAGGGCATGTACACCCCTCTTCCTACTCCAGAAAGGCCATGGGAATCCATCCCAATGGACTACATGTCAGGCCTCCCATCCACCAAGCGGGGAAATGACTGTGTTTTTGTGGTTGTTGATCACTTTTCTAAGATGGCGATTTTGGTTGCCTGCAAGAACAACATCACAGTAGAGACCACTGCCAAGCTCTTATTTGAACGAGTTTGATTGCATTTTGGAATCCCAAAAACCATTGTCTCAGATCGGTACAATCGATTTCTCATCAAATTCTAGTTGAGCCTTTGTTCACTGCTGGACACCAAGCTCACCAAATCCACGACCTTCCACCCCCAGACAGATGGCCAAAACGAGGTCGTAAATCGAATGATTGTGCATATCCTTCGAATGTATAATTCAAAGCACCCTCGCACATGGGATGAAAGCCTTCCCTATGTCCAACATAGCTACAATCAAGCCTTGCATAGCTCAACTGGCCACATCCCCTTTCAGGTGGGGTTGGGATTCCAACCATTGGGTCCCATAGATGTTGCACTTCCCTTTGCGGTCACCTCGACCAACTCATATCCTGCTCCAACTTAAGCCGACAAAGCCACCCGGTTCATTAGGCGGATCTAGCAATCTACCAACAAGTTCAGGATATCCTACAGAAGTCCAATGACAAGTACAAGCATTGCCATGATCAACATCGAGTGCCACATAAGTTTCAGGTGCGCAAAAAAGTTTGGTTGCACTTGCAGAAAGAATGCCTTACAGGGCCCCATCAAAAGTTTCGCCCACTTCGTTATGGGTCATACACCATCACCAAGGCCATGGGGGATAATGCTTTTGAGCTCAACATTCCTCCTTTCCTTTTCTTGCACCTAGTGTTCAATGTGGATCTCCTTTGCCCTTATTTCCCACCATTATTGGACACCTTAGACGTAGCAGAGCAGCTGACACCAACAGAGCTCAACCCCGACTGAATACAACAGGAATATAGCGATCAGATTGTGGACACATAGATCAAGGGCACTCTACAGTAAAGTATCCAGCTTTATCGAGTCGTCAAAGTAGGGCAACTCCTGCACCAAGGCAAGTGCCTCACCCGGGGCCAAATTCAACAGAAATTTCTCATTTGATGGGGGAACTCAATGCAATGGATACCATTGCTCATAAGGAGGAAGTATTGTTCCAAGTGGATATCGGTGGCTTCCCACCTTTTCCAACTGGCTCAAAACAGTTTTCTGACAATTTTGACAATTTACTATTTTTAGCAGTTTTAACTTCTGGGGCCATTTTGAGGGCCTAAATGAAGGTTTTTCAAAAAAGGCTTCTCAATGATAGACAAAGGCATGATTGAGCCCCTAAAATGAATCTCCTCGATGATACCTTTCCAACGGGCTATCATACGCCTAAAACGGAGATCGTATGCAAAAGTTACGACCCTGGGAAGTTGATGTACGAACTTACCCAGATGGGGCCCACGTGACTTTTGGTGCTTCATCTCCTAGGGTTAGGTTTTTAGATGTTTATGGATTTTGGCATTCTTGTTTATTGTAAATATGCATTTAGAGTCTGGCTGTAATCATCTTCTTGCGAATGAGCGCAACCATCACATCTCTTCTCAGAGATAAGCCACCACCATTCCAGGAAGCTTGTTTCCGCTGCATTTTATAGTTTCATCTTATTTCCTTGTTGAATAGAAAACCAGTTTTATTGTATCTCTGTTATTTTGTGTTAAACACTTGTTAATAATCTGTAGTCATTTCGTTATGCTCATAAAATTCGGATCAGCGGGGAAGAGAGATGGTGGATTAGAACTGCTCTTAGAGTGGAACCTTAGTTTTGGGATATTGATTGTGGATAGTGGACAACCAAGAGGGCCATACCTCTTTGTGGACTCATAGCCTTAACTCGGGGGTGGCTTGCTATTGAGATTTGGAACAACAAGCCTATGGCTGGGAGGAATGTCCCATGTACACAATGATTTGGTTCAACAATTCAAGATAAGTTTTCTATCTTAGTTGCATGATTATTTTTGTTGTGTATAAATGTTAATTTTAATGTTGTGAATATGTGTTTGAATGGTTGCATTCTGGTTTTAAATATGTTGTTATTTGCATGGGTAAATTAGCATGTGTCGTTGCTATAACTTTTATGTGTATGAGCAAGCAAATTTGTGTGTTTTCTTGGTTTGGGTTTTTCAAAATTGGTATCATAGTTGTAGTTTACAACATTGGGCCTGCAGGGCTTGATACAATACATATAGAGTTGTGGTTGTGTTTAATTCGGGGGGGGGGAATCAAATTGAGTGAATTCCCCAATTTTTGGGCATATTTTAGTTGGAAATCAACATGGGCATGTCAATATTTTCGATCCAACAAATGGGCTTTGGTCAAGGAAACCAGAATGGTCAAATTCGTGGAAGTCACATAGATTTTTGGGTGAAAATCAAATTCACCCAACCTAACAAATCGAGGTCAAAATCCCCTTGAAATTCAGTTTTTTTGTGTGTGGAGATTCTTTTTGTAGAGGTCAAGTTGGTTAAACAATGGGTTAAATGCAGCTTGCAGGGGGTCAAATATGGTCGAAGGAGCCAATTTCAGGGGTTTTGTGATAGTCACAGGCTCGAAAAAAATCACAAAATTAGAATAAGTATCAAGATCTCTTGAAGTCATCGATACAATGTGTATGGACGAGGAAAGATGATCCTTCGTCAATACATTGGTCAAGGAAGATCTTTTGGAGCCACCGAAACATCGGAGGAAAACGTAAATAGCTCGCCAATAAAGGGTGTGTTGACGAGCACACAATTTTGAAGTCACAGACAAAGAAGCGTATTGGTGGATAAAGGCATTGTTTCACCGATACATTGGCATAAGATGTGTTTTGCTCGCTGAAATGTCGATGAAAAGATGCGATTTTATCACCCAAAACGTCACCGGAAGATGCATTTTACTCGCCAAAAATTCGACAAAAATACGCGATTTTCTCATCGAAATGTTAGTAGAAGATGCATTTTGTTTGTTGAAACATCAGTGAAAAGATGTGATTTTTCCGTTGATACGTTCGCTGAAGATGCATTTTTCTCGCCAAAATGTCGGTGGAAAATAAGGTTTCATTGTCGCTACATCAGCAGGGAAAATAAATGCCATCATTGATACATTGGCAAGGGAAAGGCATTTGGGTGTTGACACGTAAGAGCAAAAATAAATTAGGGTGACAAATTATCAGTGAGGAAATCTCTTTTGGTGTCGAAATGTCGGTGGGTAAGAAAGATCTTCCATCGTTGACAAATAAGACAATATTGGCGAGGAAGAAAGATCTTCCAATGCCAATAAAGATGAGTGTGTCGACAAAGAATGAGTTTTTGGCACTTAAATGTTGAAAAGGAAGGGGAATTTGCATCGAAACGTCGGAGGAGAATGAGCTTTTGGCATCGAAATGTTGGTGGAAGGAAAATATCTTTGAGCTTTGATAAAGGGTCTGTATCAGTGAGTGAGAAGGATCTTGATCACTGATAAGAGAAAAGAGAGAAAACAAGAAAGAAAGAAAGAACATGAAGAAGAGGAGAGAAAGGAATAAGAGGAAAAATGAGGAAAGGGAAGGAGGAAACTGATGATTTACAATATATATATATACCCCAAAACATGTTTTGGGCATAACAAGAGCAGTTTAACTCGGTTTCAGATGAAATTTTAGGTGTGTATCTGTAGCGACGAGGGATACAAGAATTCCAAAGAGGGCCACTAACTAATTATGCTTATGGTTTTCAAAAAACATGAAATAGTGAATTTCAAAAATCTAGGTCGTGCTCGATAATCGGGGCCCAGATAAGGGTGAATTTTTTATACATAGCTCAAAAAGAAGGCATGAAGATACCCATTTGGGCCTCTAGCAAAATTCAAAGGGGTTTGGAGTGGAAATGCTAAAATAGGGAAAAATCCACTATTTTTGGGTGCGTTAAGAGTATTTTTGAAAACTTCAGAGGAAGAAAAGGGACCCCATATCACCTATCTAGAAAAAAAAATTTACTCTACTTTTTATCTACTCATCAATATGGAAAACTTTGTCTTGACGGTATTTTTTCCAGTTTTTCTCCGTTTGGGAGATAGTCATTTCTGGCAAAAAATTCTGAGACTGGAGGAAATGCAAAAGGGTCAAATTGACAAATTTGGATTGATGCAAAAGTTGGATGGAGTGTTAAATTCTAAATCTGAGAGTTTCTATGTAATCAAAATAATGAATACTATTAGCGCCCAATATAAAAAATTTCCTGGTTCTCGCTAGATTTTCTTCTACATGTGGCAGAAGATAGGCCTTCAGATTTATTGTATGAGTGAAACAGGTGAAAAAGGAGTGAAATTGTTGATTTCAAAGAGCCATAAATTTTATCTTTGAAATCAAAATAAGGCATGAGTGTAGCCATTGGAAAGGTAATCTAGAGGAAAACATGACACAAGGATTGAAATATTTGAGAGAGCATCTAGTTGTTTTATAAAGATGTAGTAAAAAGGGGAATTAAGCTCTATGAACCATGCAATTGTTCAAAATGAAGATTTTCCAAATAATGCAATGTTGGAAAAACATTTCCAGATGTTGCAGGTACAAGCCAGATGTCAGTATCAAGTAATAAAGAGTGTATATGCTCATTATAGTGCCTATGCAGAGGTATATAGGCACATTTGGAGTGTAAAAACCTGATATTGGAAAGAGGTTGAATTCTGGTAACAAGGTAGTGTTGATGAGCAGGGGAACCCTCAAGCAGAGAATGTTATGTCAAGAGCCTATTAACCGAATGACCAAGGAGCTTAATCATCAGGAAAATGGTCGTATGAAGTTGGGCATTTCTACAGAGGTGTTGGAAAATTTATCAACAAAAATTATCGATAATGTAGGTTGTCTATTCTTGAATAAAGACAAGTTACAACATGAGGAAGGGAAAGAGCCTGATCTTGTAGATGACATGGGTTATAAACTAGATAGTTCATTGTTATAACCCTAATTTGCACCATACATGCTTACCTGGCATCAGGCCATCTCAGATCCCTTCTTTGCCAAGGCACTGTTGAACAACTCTTTAAAAAACCTCTTTTATAAGGTCCCATGCGCCCTACTCTACTGTTGCACACGTGTACATGCTAGCTGACCTAAAACAGCCCACGTGGACCGACAAAAGCATGAAAAAAGGAAATTTGACAACGGAACACACGACTTTCAGTGAGTTAATTGAAACTCCTGGCCATGCATGGCCGAGGGTTCATCCAAATACCTAGCTTCTTCTAGCCTATAAAAGAAGGGTTAGGGGTCCCATTTGGAAGAGGAGAATAAGAGTAAAGAAACTCTGCCCAATTACATATTCCCATTGTCCCAACCCTTTAGCCATCCTTGTGCAAGAAGAGATACAAAGCAAAGAAGTTGGAGGACATTTGAAGAGGAGCCCAGGATCAGGATTCGCGGAGCAGTGGCCAGTCTCGACATTGTAAGTTGATTCATTAAAGTTAATAATAAAGAAATGCTTTTCCCATCCCACTATATGATTTCTTCATAGTTCAGTAAATATATGTTTGAATCTCTAACCCATTAGTCTGTAGGTAAAATGCATGTGTAGTTTGTTGCTTGTTTTGTATGCAGGTCAGCCTTGGGAGGAGAGTTTCCAACAAGCGATCAAGCGTGAAGAAGGATCAACATCAACCATCTGGAACAAGGTATGTTGGTCTAACCATGTATTCACTGAAAAGAAGTGGGGATTAGGTCTGGGGACGAAGGTAGAAAGTAGGTTTCTTTTGGTCATATCTGCATGCATAATATAACCCTATTTGCTAGTCCATAGGGGGATTTCCCACCACAACATTCATCTGAGTGCCAAAGTAGTTATTAATTCTAGGGTCCACTAGACATGTAAGTAGGGAAAAGATTGTAGAAGATGGTTTAGACAATGAGGAGCTTGCAGATGGAAGTGTAGAGCTACAAAGTAAGTAATGAAAAGTGAATAAATGACTCAAGAAGAGTAGAACAAAATTATTATTCAACTGCTACAAAGTAAAAATGAGTTGCAAGGGCATATCAGCAAGGATTTTCATAGGACATGAAGCTAGCAGGTGGAGGATGTCATTAGCATGCACAGGAAGTTAAGAAGGATTCCATAGTCTTGAAGGTAGAAATGTAGTGAAGGCTGCAAATCTTTTTGCAAAAGAGAGCAAAGATATTATGAGATAATGGGTAAATCATCTCTAGGGACTAGTCTATGAGGACTTATAAGTGTTGCTAGTTATGAATTGGAAACTATGACTGAAATATTCAGAGAAAGAAAGTCACTTATGTTATCAGAGTACGTAGTGGAAGTAGGGTACAAGTACAAATGATTCAAGGACAAGATAGCAAAATTTGTTATTCACTTAAAATTATCAATGGATGAATGTATCATTCCATTGAGAGGAGTTTGTCCCGACTAGAAAAGCAGGGTTTTGCAGTGAATTACTAAATGCACTAAAGAGAACTATTTTAAAAATTGATTAAGCCAATGGATAGCTAGAGATCATGGAAAGCAAAGTCATAATGATAATGGTTAAAGCGATCCAACAATACTACAATATTGAGATGATGGAATGTTATAAAGTACATCATCCCAAGGTGTTAGAATGTTCAGGTAAGGTAAAATTGGGACATAAATGCCTAAGTGGTGGTAGTGGCCAATAAGGCATATTGGCTAGAAATGCATAGTGGTTGAGTGGGACTTGGCTATAAAAGGTTAGATGAGCATAATGACAATGCATAGGGCTGCAAGAATCTAGAAGGATTCAAGAACAACTACATGGAGCATAAGAAACCAAAACTGATATGCATTGGAGTGCATAATGGAAGTGATGTGTGATGCATATAGTAAAGATATAATTCATGTGCATTAGTTGGCAAGACAAAATTGAATGATTGGGGCATATTGTTGTGCATTATTGCATGCAAGAATGCTTAGGAATACAAGTGGCATGCTCGTAGACCGAGAGTAGTCTATCATAATATATATGCAATAACGATGTTATGATAATTGAATATGACTAATGATGGATTGTGTATCCAAGAAAAATGTTTATAGCATGGTTGAAGTTGTTGATGTGTTTCCACTAAATGCAAGTGCCATTCGTATGAAGACAAATGAGGATGGTAAGAATGTTGATCAAGAGTTTGTGAAGGGAGCATGCGAGCTTCTACAAAATACTAGTTGATCAGGTAGCATCAAGTGATTTGATAATAACCATGTAGGTATGCATTTGGTTTTTTATGATGCATAAGCAATAAATGGAATTGAGGGAAGGATTCCCTCGGTTAAATTTCAATATTTGAATTGAAGGTACACATGTTGTTTAATGCTTGAATGCATTTATATAGCATTTAGTGGTATGTTGTGTTGGTTATGAGATCATAACCATGTCAAGTCAGGAGACACACCCTTGCTATAGAAATGGATGCCAATAGAGATAGCCATTTGTGAGGACATGATGTGGTTGGATATGGAAGGGCTATAGCGCCATACAAGTTCTTAATGGTCTTTCCCTATATAACTGATGTTTGGACTGCAACCTCTTTGTCGACATTGAAGAGCATTGTAGGATTAAATTCCTGGTGTTATGTATGGGTCGAAGAGGAAGGTATCCAAATAGTCAAATAAGTAATAGAAAAGAGTTTGGATGATGTGTGGAGGCATTGGCTAGACCTTCCAACTCACCATGGTGGAATACATGACATAGATATGTGGTATTCTGGATTCAATGCAAAGATGCATTGTATAGGTGTGGCCATGTGTATTGGCACATTAGTTTATTTATTGGTAATGTTTAATTTCATTATGAAAGGTGGGGATGTTTAGAATGCATATACAAGGAATAATAGCTCATCCCATTTAATATGGTTAATAGATAGAAGTGATTTAATTGCTAGCATGTACTATTCTGAAATCACTTCATGCATTGACTACAAATGTTGCAATGAAATGATGGTGTGCATGAATACTGACAATCTGTTTGGATGAGTGAAAATTAAGAAAAATGTAGGAAGAATGGTCTTAGATGTTGCAATGCTGTAAGCCCATAAGGAAGGTCGATACTTATTGCCACATAGCCAAACATAATGAACATAAAACTCGTGTTTGGGAAATTTTGCTTTCCCATATAAAACATGTTTTGAAAATTGTTATGTAGATACATCATGATAATTGTATGATAATTATATGTGTGTGATACATATGAGATAATGGCTATTGAAGCTGGAAAGATAGGGAATAAGGCTACTATCAGTACACTGGAAACCTATGATTGTTAGTGGAATTCTAGTAGTAAGCCGACGGTCTCCTTGCATGGGAACACCTTGGAAAATGATGGATTGTCTAAGGGATAGTGTAGCAGAGAAGGGAATGTTTGAGCCTAGAGGGTGAGTATATCAAGGCGGAGGAAAATTAATGTAATGGGATAAATTGAGCACAAGAGTGCAAAATGTTAGTCTAAATGTCAGTGTAGAGCATTAGTGACATCACAGTTTGATTAACAGTTACACGTGCATGATAAATATACATAAATAAATGTGAATGAGTGCATGAACAAATGCATAAGTTGTAAACATAACAAAGAATTAAAAACTTAGGGAATCATTACCAATGGACAAGGCACTCAATTGATAACACCGCAAAGGTAGGAAAAACACAAGTGGTCTCTCTCCTTCCTCCTTGGGAGGGTCCTTTTCCTTCCCACCACAAACTCTCTCTTATTCTCAGATGAAAGTGGTGACGTGAATGGTTGAACTGAGCTCCCAAGTGGAGAGGTAATGCATTCCCCGAACTGTGCTTAAATAGCCTTCTCCCAACTTGAATTTAGCTTTCTTCAAGTATTAATAGGGATCATCTTAAGAAGTGGAGTATTGAACAAGTTAGGCTAACTTGAACTCGCCAGGTCGGCTCTATGACTGGTGTGGCGTCATTGCAGATAAGTGCTTTGAATGCACCCACTCTATCTGATAATTTGTGTCATCGCGTGGGTGGCACAGACCCTGATTTGGTTGCTTGTGTTGATGTGTTTTCCGCATGAATAATTTTATGTTAAGTCGCATGGATTGCGTTGATGGCATGAATTCTCAGTTTGAAAGTTAGTTGGTCACTGTGGCTATCCTTCCTGGATTTCTTTGATGTTATCGAGTGAATTTTATTAACACTTGTGGGTATGCATTCTTGATGTATGAAACTGATGGATTTTTTGGTGATCATCTATATTGCTTAGCTTCAGAGGATATTCTTATTATATTTGACCAAGAAAAAACCATAAAGATTATTATTGTATTATTTTTATTAAGACGACCCTATTGTGCCTTTGCAAAAGTCATCCCTATTGTGCCATGACAAGTAAAAATGTAAAATAAAAGGATAAAGTGAGAGGTTGGCCCATACCTAATTTTAGGCTGGCCAAAATAATATTTATAAGGGAGGCTAGCATCTCATTTGAACACACACATATAAGCTCTCAATTCAAGAAGAGAAGTGTTCAAGTCTCAGAGGAAGATGCTACTGCATCTAGAAGGTGACGTCGTGGAAGATCTTGGTCTATCTCTTGGGTATATCTTCATTATGTGGTGTGCTACTCTTCCCTAGTCAAGGGTTTGAGACAGATAATTTGCTTTGTTAGTTCTCTCTTGGAGAGAGAGGCATTCTTCTTGGTTGTTGAATCCATATTGAGGAAGTTTGCTTGGTTTTTCCTCTAGAGGGTTTTTCCCCTAAAGGGTTTTCCCATGCTGAATATTGTGTATGTTGTGGATGTTATTCTTTCAGTGATCCTTAATATGCAATTACTATGATAATTGTTTAAAAGTAAAAGAACACTAATCTAATTAACTGCTTAAGATAAAATTTCAAAATGGAATTAGAGCGGGCCTAAAAGAAGGCATTTTCATAGCACAGAAGAACTCGTTGGAGAAGCTAATAGCATAGGAAGACTCCCCTAACCCTAGTGCTCCTCTCCCTGTGGTTAGATTCTTAGTTTGACAAAGTTTTGTAAACTGCAATTGTTGTAGCCACTGCAACTGCATAAACCCTAGAAGGTGACATCATCCACATTGTTGAAGGACATTGGGCATAGTGAGACCACTAAAGAGATCACCTTAAGAGGGTGCACATATCCCTTGGAGCATAATTCCAAAATTTAAACTTTGAAAAATTAGGATTTCCTCATAAACCCTAGTCTTGGCAGCTGCAGAATTGAAGTTGGAACTGGTCAAATTGGCATAACACTCTCTAGTAAGCACAAAACCTTTCTTTGAAAAGTTTTATCTCCTTATTATGTTGTTCAAGCATAGGATGGCACCCAATACTAAGATTGATGAGAAGCTTGAAGGCGCTGACAACTTTCAAGCATAAAAGTATAGAGTAATGCTCATTCTAGAAGAGAATGATCTGGAATATTTTGTAAAAGAAGAAGTCCCAAAACCTGATGAAGATGAGGCCAAAGCAAAGTACAAGAAGAAGACTCGGGTGAAGAATATGTATTATAACATCTAGTTGTATATTGATCTGTTGAAATTATGACTATCATACTAACCATTGGTCAAAATTAAAGTCAAAGTATTAGGTTGATTAAGGTTGAGATTTTTGAGTTTACTTGCATTCCCTAACTTAGATTTTTGTCAAGAAAGCATATTGTTCTAGTACAGGGGACAGGTTGAAGAAAATACTTGTCATCTTGAGTGAAGGAGACTCGAAAGAGAAGCAACAACACTCATTCTTTAGGAAAAGACTCCAAGTTCCAGGTTTGATTGATTAAATTGATAAGATTCAAATTTTCACATATCAAGTTTGATAATTGCTACACTACAAGTAAACATTATAGTTGTGATAGCAATATTTGAAAATTTTTATTATTGTTGGATACAATGAATAATTGGTAGCATGTGAGCACTATTGATATAAATGCTTATTGTAATTATTTACTAGATATAACTAACATCTCCTCTAGGAGAAACTTCTTGTTTTGTTTCCAAGTTACCATGGAGGAATGATTGATCACAACACTAGAAGAGTGTTGTTCTCATTCTTACTATTGTTTTTCTTATTTTTGGCTCTTGTTCCAAGCAGGTCACAAGTGATAGTTTTGAAGGAGCTACTGTGACAATTGTTCTCACTATTGTTTTTATTATTATTATAAAGAGTATTATTCTTGTCTATTGTTTCTCCCTTATTGTTCCTGTTCCGGGAAGGTCACAGGTGATAACTCTGAAGGGAGCTATAGTGATGATTGCGGGATGAAACATATTAGATGGTCTCTAGTTTGAGACATGGAGCAAGCTATCCAGATAAGAAGTTGTATACATAATCGTATACATCCATGTACCGAAGAAGAAGAAGAGTCAATAGATCCAAAGGGCCCACCTAGAATCACTGCAGTAACCAAGAAGAGACCAATATGGTCATGTGTCACTTTGCAAGATGCAAAGATATATGGCATTGATGAGCCATATAATGAGGAGCAGATGGATCCACTAGTGGTGAGGCAAGCATCCCCACCAAGTACCATCTCAATATAAGTTAGAGTTCAAAGGGAGGAGAAGCCTCCCCAAGACCATTTATAGGAGACCTTAGAAGAAATCAACACAAACAGAGGGAGCAGATGGTGTTAGAAAAACAAGACTGTGGAGCAATAAAATAAAACAAATGAGGAAACAAAACATAGAAGATACACAATACAATAGAGACACAGATTTACATGGTTCACCCAGTGTGGGCTACGTCCACCAGAGAAATTGTCAGGTCCTTCCTTTATTATTATCCAGCAAATGAAGGGATACAACCTACAGCAAACCCGTTGTAACTTCCTCTTCTTTCTCTCACAGTCTTCTATCTCATAATACAATATTCGCCATAATACATAGCTGCAATACATTTCCCTCATAAAAGAGGGTTGCATTCTAGGGAAAAAAACCCTAACATAATTTCTACCGTTAGATCTGCGACCTTATAATGAACAGTCTAGATTTACAATGAAATTACAATATACATTTACAAGGCAATTTTTCCTTCGGGGGCTTCACCCCCGGACCTCCCAGACGGGGGGATAGCCCCCCCAAACCCCGCAAAGGGGATAACCCCCCTCTGAACTCACCTGCATGGAAGAGTGTACATACTTCTGGGGTGTAAATACTTCATGGGGTATAAACACGGCTGGAAAAAAAAAGACCTCTGAATCAAGAAGATAATCAAGCTCCATAACCAACAATCTCCCACTTGGATACTGATCTCAACAACTCCATCGATGTTGTATATGTTGGACTATGAATCTTCTTGGACCTGGCAAATTTCTCATCTTCATATTCATTCTTGAAGACCAACTGAAACTGAGCAGGAACTCAGTTTCTCCCTGGTTACTCCCTTTGTTAACATATCTGCAGGATTCTGGCTAGTGTGTATCTTTTCCAACTTCAAATGTCCATCTTCCAAGGCAGATCGTATGAAGTGGTACCTCAACTATATATGCTTAGTCTTAGAATGGAAGGCTGAGTTCTTTGCAAGATGAATGACACTCTCACTGTCACAGTACAACCTGTTATTCTCCTACTTCTTTCCCAATTTTTCCATAAACCTCTATAACCAAATCATCTCTTTACTAGCCTCTGTAGCAACAACATACCCTGCCTCTGTTGTTGAAAGTGCAACAACCTTTTGCAGTTTCAAAATCCAACTTACTATTGTTCCACCTATAGTAAAAACATACCCTATGGTGCTCCTCATGTTGTCTTTATCACCTACCATATATGAATCAACATATCCCTGTAGAAAAGTGTATGAACCTCCAAAACATAATGCATGAGTAGCAGTACCTCTCAAACAACTGAGAATCCACTTTACTGCCTCCCAATGTTCTTTATCTGGATTGTTCATATACCTCCTCACAACTCCCACTGCATGTGCAATATCTGGTCTTGTGCAAACCATTGCATACATCAAGCTGCCAATTGTTGATGAATAAGGGACCCTGGACATGTATTCTATCTCCTCCTGTGTCTTGGGACACATTTCCTTAGTTAATTTGAAATGGTTGGCTAAAGGTGTACTAACTGGTTTTGCATTTTGCATTCTAAACCTCTCCAACACCTTCTCCATGTACTCACCCTGAGACAATGTCAATTTGTGATTTTTCCTATCTCTTGTTATTCTCATACCAAGGATTTTCTTTGTAGCACCCAAATCCTTCATCGCAAATGAATTAGCTAATTTTTTCTTGAGCACATTATATCCTGCATATTAGACCCTGCAACAAGCATGTCATCTACATACAATAGCAAGATAATATAGCTTCCATTTTCTAGCTTTTTGAAATAAACACAGTGATCAGAATGACATCTACTATAACCCTTTTCTGTCATAAACCTGTCAAACTTCAAATACCACTGCCTTGGAGCTTGCTTTAGGCCATACAAGCTCTTCTTCAACCTGCATACCAAATTCTCTTTCCCTTTGACCTCATACCCCTGTGGCTACTACATATAAATCTCTTCCTCCAAATCCCCATGGAGAAAAGTTGTTTTAACATCTAATTGTTCAAGATGCAAATATTCTACTGCCACAAGACTTAAAATAGTCCTAATTGAACTCATTTTAACAAAATCTATACCTTTCTTTTGCGCAAACCCCTTTACAAAAGGTCTAGCCTTGTATCGCTTTATTCCTCCATCTTCTTCCTTCAACTTGTAAACCCATTTATTCTGCAATGCTCTTTTTTTTACAGGCAACTAAACCAAGTCCCAAGTATGGTTATTTACCAGGGAATCCATTTCCTCTTTCATGCCTTGCTCCCACTTCTTTTTGGTGTCTACCTACATTGCCTCTTCATAGCATTCTGGTTCACCAGAATGAGTCAACAATAAATAATACAATGAAGGAGAGTATCGTTCAGGGGGTATAGTTAACCTGGTAGATTTTCTAACAACACTTGCAGGTGTTTGAGGTACTTGTTGCTCCTGTTGTTGTACATTTTGATTTTTTGGTTCCTTTGAAATTTCTTTTTTAGTGATCTCATCAAGCACTGTGTATTCTTGTTTTTCTTTTTCCTGTTTCTTTCCCTGCAGCTGATCTTTGTACATGACCTTCTCATTGAATATGACATCTCTACTCCTAATGATTTTGTTATTTTCATAATCCCATAAGTGATAACCAAAATCATTAACACCGTATCCAATAAAGGTACACTTCTTGGGTTTTGCCTCAAGCTTTGTTCTATTTTCTTTATCAATATGGACAAATGCTTCACAACCGAAAGTTTTCAAAAAAGAATAGTTTACCTTTTTTCCTATCCATTCCTCCTTTGGAATTCTACCATCCAAATAGCTTGAAGGTCCTTTGTTTATTAATTAAATAGAAGTATCTACAACATCTGCCCAGAACTGTAAGGGCAAACCAGCATGCAATCTCATAATCCTTGCACGCTCCATGATTGTCATGTTCATCCTTTCTGACACACCATTTTCTTGTGGTGTTCTTGGAACTGTCTTCTCTCTATGAATCCCATGGTATGAACAGTAATCATCAAACTCCTTGCAGCAATATTCACCTCCATTATCTGATCTGAGACACTTCAAACTTTTTCACGTCTCATTCTCAACCAAAGCTTTCCATTTCTTAAAAGTATCAAAAACATCAGATTTTTGTTGAATGCAATAAACCCAAGATTTTCTAGTTGCACCATCAATAAAAGTAACATAATAACGAGATCCACCAAGAGATGATACCTGAGTTGGTCCCCATACATCTGTATGCACAAGCTCTAACCTTTCTTTCTTCTTTTCTTTTCTGACTCTGAGAAATCTGACTCTCTTCTGTTTTCCATAAACATAATGCTCACAGAAGTCCAAATCAATTTGTTTAAGATCTGGCAACAAATTTCTTTTGTGAAGTATTTGCATCCCCTTTTCACTCATGTGTCCAAGCCTATGATGCCACAGTGTTCTATCCACTCCTGTAGAATCTAAAGAGATAGAAGAGTCAGTACTACCAGTACATAAATAGAATGTACCTACCTTCTCTCCTTTTGCTATCACCAATGATACTTTGATGACCTTCCACGTCTTATCTGTAAATATTGATATACAACCTTCACTTGCCAACTGTCCTATTGAAATTAGATTTTTCCTTAGATCTGGAACATGTCTTACCTCTTTCAACAACCATTGGTTTTCTATTGTGTTGCTTTATTTTTATCTTTCACATTCCAACAATTTTGCATGGTGCATCATCACTCAAATGAACCTGTCCAAAATCACCTTAAACATAATCTAGAAAATGTTTCCTATGGGGTGTTGCATGAAATGAAGCCCCTGAATCTACTACCCAAGACTCAGAAATATTATCTACAGAAAGAATCAAAGCATCTTGTAACACATCACCTGTTGCATTTGCTTCATGATTTCTCTCCTGTTGTCCATCTCTTTGTTTCTTTGGAGCTCTGCAGTCTTTCTTCAGATGTCCTTTCTTCCCATGATTCTAGCACTCTATCTTTCCAAGTCTGGATTTGGATATGTCCTTCCTAGAATTCATGTGGTTCCCTGGGCCCTTTCCTCTATCCTTTTGTCTTCCCCTATTCTCCATGTTCAACGCATTACCTGATGTCTCTCCTGTGCTTTTCCATCGCATTTCCTCACTAAGGATAACACCAACAACATCATCAAATTTTAAAGTATTTGAACCAGAGACAGAGTTACTTACATCCATGACCAAGCCATTCCATCTATCTAGCAATGAGCACAAGATTATAAGAGCCCTGACCTCATCATCAAAGTCCACTTTTACATAACTTAGTTGATTAGTAACCGTATTAAAATCATTTAAATGATTTGCAACAGACCCACCTTTTGACATCTTCATATTAAATAATCTCTTCATTAGAAATACCTTATTGGACCCTGAGGGTTTTTCATACAATTTAGCCAATGCGTCCATCAAAGCCTTCATTGTCTTTTCTTTCAAAATATTGAAATCCATCGATGCTGCCAGGCTTAGCCATATCGTTCCTAGAGCCTTTCTGTCAATAATCTCCCATTCTTCGTCCTTCATGGCCATCGGCTTCTTTGCTACTCTGCCCAATGGTAGGAATAGATCCTTCTGATATAAATAATATTCCATCTGCATCTTCCATAACTGGTAGTTTTGGCCGTTAAATTTTTCGACCCTAAACTTTCCATCTTCCGACATTGCTCCCACTCGAACCAGGAACCCTCCTTTCCTGCGAGTTAACTTTCTGTCTGATACCAGTTGTTGGAAAACTGGACCGTGGAACAATAAAACAAAACAAATGTGGAAACAAAACACAGAAGATACACAATACAATAGAGACACAGATTTACGTGGTTCACCCAGTGTGGGCTACATCCACCAGAGAAATTGCTAGGTCCTTCCTTTATTATTATCTAGCAAATGAAGGGATACAACCTACAACAAACCTGCTATAACTTCCTCTTCTTTCTCTCACAGTCTCCTATCTCAAAATACAATATTCACCATAATACATAGTCGCAATACATTTCCCTCATAAAAGAGGGTTGCCTTCTAGGGCAAAAAACCCTGACATGATTTCTACTGTTAGATCTGCGACCTTATAATGAATGGTCCAGATTTATAATGAAAATACAATATACATTTACAAGGCAATTTTTCCTTTCGGGGCTTCACCCCTGAACCCCACAGAGGGGATAACCCCCTCTGCACTCCCCTGTGTGGAAGAGTGTACATACTTTTGGGGTGTAAATACTTCATGGTGTATAAACACGACTGAAACAAAAGACCCCTGAATCAGGAAGATAATCAGGCTCCGCAACCAACAAATGGCTCCAAAGATTATATAGACTCAGAAGGAGTCAAGCTTCAGAGAGAGCATGAAGACTTAGAGTGAGCATGATCTCAGAGAGAATCAGATGGGAGTAAAAGTATTCTAGGACTGACAAACAAATGCCATGAGTTGAGAAGAATAGATCGTAGCTTCAGAGACTTCTAGGAGATGTGAAATCTTCTGGGAATATTCCCTTGTTTCAATAACAGAGGATGAAGCTAGTCAGAAGGACTGGGATATGGATTTTTCCTTAAGATCAGAAGGGAAGTTAGTGGTGACTTCCAACATTGATCTACCAGATCAAGCATGCTATAGATAACAATATAAAGATGTACAAAGTTTGACTTGTGTCCATAATCTTCTCCCAACAAGAGGGAGAAGATTATGACGATATACTTGCTCTAGTAATCATAAAAAGTGTACACGGAGCAGCCACAAGATACATGAAAAGGAGCCTCATGTCTGCAGATTGAAGAAGGATTTGTACAGGCCTAAGCAAGCACCCAGGACATGATATGTCGGATAAACAGTTTTTTTATGAGCTTGGGTTTCACCAAGAGTACAGAAGATTTCAACCTTTACTTCAAGGTTGTGGATGGTGAACCTGTGATATTGCTACTATAAGTGGATGATCTGTTTCTGACAGGAAATGAAAATATCATCACTGAGAGTAAGAGGAACCTTGATACAAAGATCGAGATGAAGGACCTAGGCATGATGCATTAATTCTTAGGTATGGAGGTATGGCAGAGACCGGATGAGATTTTCCTTAATCAAGGAAAATATGTAGTGGAGATCTTGAAGAGGTGCGGGATGTTGACTATAAGGCCATATCTACACCGATGGTGGCAAACTTGAAGTTGTTGTGTGATACAACTTCAGAGATAGTGGATGCCACCGTATACAGGCAGATGATTGGTTCATTGATGTACTTGGCGAACATAAGACTAGATATATGTTTTGCAGTGAACACATTGAGTCAATACATGGTTGAGCCTAGACATGTTCACCTGATTGCGACAAAACATGTGATGAGTTACCTGAAGGGTACAAATGATTATGGACTCAGATATATCTTGGATCATGAGATAATATTGCAAGGCTACACAGATTTAGATTGGGCAGGCAGTGTCACAGACCAGAAGAGTACATCTGAATGTTGCTTCAATTTGGATCAGTTGTGATCTCATGGCTCAATAAGAAGTAGACTTATGTGGCACTCATTTCTGCAGATGCAGATTATGTAGTAATGTGTGGCAAAACAGTGTGGCTTTGGAAGTAGATTATAGGATTTTTTGATCTCGAATTGGAGGCAACATGTAATTTTTGTGACAAATTGTCAGAGACAAGATTGGTGTGGTCTAGAAGGATTTTCCCTTATGAGAGGGAATGATGTGTTCCCAGTAGCGGGAAGTGATGTGTTCCCTAGTAGCAAGAAGTGATGTGTTCCTAGTAGCGGGAAGTGATGTGTTCCCCAATAGTGGGAAGTGATCCCTAGTAGAGGGAAGTGATGAGATCCCCAGTAGTGGAAGCTACTCCAACGTAGGTTGGTATGCTACCCCAGTGTTGGTTGGTACTCCAACGCAGGATGGTATGCTACCCCAATGCAGGTTGGTACTCCAACACATGCTAGTACTCCAATGTAGGCTGGTATGCTACCCCAGCACAGGTTGGTACTCCAACGTAGGCTGGTATGCTACCCCAATGCATGTTGGTACTCTAATGCAAGCTGGTATGCTACCCTAACACAGGTTGGTACTCCAACATAGGCTGGTATGCTACCCCAACGTAGGTTGGTACTCCAACGCAGGTTGGTATGCTACCCCTGCATAGGATGGTATGCTACTCCAACGTAGGTTGGTATGTTAACCCCAGCGTAGGTTGGTATGCTACTCCAATGTGGGCTAGTACGCTACTCCAGTAAAAGTGCAGAACTTCTTATGATATATAGATCTGTGATTGACAACAAGACACTGACCAGGTGTACAAAATCACAAAAGCAGTGATGATGATCGTGATGAGAAGAATAACTTCCTTGCTAAGAGGTAGTTTTGAAGTTTGAGTAGCTTCGAAAGATATTCTTATTATATTTGACCAAGACAAAACCCTAAAGAATATTATTATATTATATTTATTAAGATGACCCTATTGTGCCTTTGTAAAAGTTGGTCCTATTGTGCCTTGATAAGTAAAAATGTAAAATAAAAGGATAAAGTGACAAGTCGACCTAGACCTAATTTTATGTTGGCCAAACTACTATTTATAAGGGAGGCTAGCGCCTCATTTGAACACACACATACAAGCTCTCAAGTCAAGAAGAGAAGTGTGCAAGTCTCAGAGGGAGATGCTACTCCAGCTAGAAGGTGACGTTGTGGAAGATCTTGGTTTATATCTTGGGTATATCTTGGTTATGTGGTGCGCTACTCTTCCCTAGTCAAGGGTTTGAGAAGGATCTTCTACTTTTTTAGTTCTCTCTTGGAGAGAGAGGCATTGCTCTTGGTTGTTGAATCTATATTGAGGAAGTTTGTTGGGTTTTTCCCCTAGAGGATTTTCCCAGGGTAAATCTTGTGTATGTTGTGGATGTTATTCTTTTAGTGATCCTTAATATGCAGTTATTGTGCTAATTATTTAAAAGTAAAAGAACACTAATATAATTAATTGCTTAAGATGAAATTTAAACAATATGAAATAGAAATAAGTATTACAATAACAAACATAAATATTAGGATGATATAATAACTAACAACTTGTTGAAGTAGATATTTGCAGCGCCCTTGGGGGCGTTGTTAATTGAAAATGACAATTCTAAAATGAGAACTTTCTCTGAAACTTGGAGTGAACAACTATGATGGGTGTTCACGACTCAGAAAAGGCTTGGGATGACCAATCAACTTCATAGGTCTTCGATTGATATGGAAAACATCAACTATTGCAAAGTAAGACCCACCCTGACATGTAGATGTGTTGATGTCAGATATTAGGGGAGTCAACGGAAGCAAAGAGCAATGATGTATCTCTCTGTCTCATCCGAGATTCATCATTTATATGGGAATGAGAATCAAGATATTGCACTAGTCTTAGAAACTGATGTTGAGGTCGACATGGATACAGTTGCAACCGCAAGGGGAAAAGGGATCCTTGAAATCTGATGATGTGTAAGGTATGAGATATTGACTTAGGAGTATGGTCATTGTTTGTTAAAGGTAGACAAGCTTAATGGGGAATGAGACTCAATAATTCCCTTGGTCGAGGAAAAAGTGACAATTGGGAGTTATGACAATCGAATATATAATGAGACAAAAAGTGGGTTGAAGTCAAGGGGATAGTAAGATATTGATTAGATATTGTCGAATTGTAAATAGAGTGACAAGGATGCATATATGGGTAACAACTCGGGGATCTTGACAGAGGGTATTGGGATACTTGAGGTTTGGCCAATAAAACTGTTTTGTGCCGACAAAGTGGGTTTAAATGAATGTTCCAACCAAAGGCGACAAGGGCCACCAACATGTGAAAAATTGGTGCCATCAGGTACGACGGCCTATGTTTCTTTACATGCTAAAAAATAAAATGACACTTTATACAATCCAAAAAATAAATGAAATAAATTGGGTGCCCTAGTAAAAATATGTCTTGGTCGTGTGAGGGCACATGTAATTTAGTAGAGGATGAAGGTTGGGGGCCCCATCGGTGGGTTTTTATGTGAGGTGAGTGAATGGAATATTGAGTTGTATATGGTCAACTAATCCTGGAGGAGATGGGGGCCAATGAAAATGTGGAGGTGCATTCAATGGAATCAACCCAAACCATACAAAAAGTGGGAGTCCAAGGGTGAAATAGTCCAACAATATGATGAGGGGAAGACATGACGTGTATTCTCGAGTATGTGAACTATTGTGGACTCTCTGTATCTATGGGATCAAACAACATGAGTATCATAATGCATGGGGGGGGGGGGGAGGTATGAAACAACTCATGTGGGTGAAGTAATAAACTACCGGAAAAATCAACACTTGAATGCATAGGGAGTTGGGTGATGGTGTTGTATTACCGGGTGTGGAAAAACCTACAAGCAAATGCCAGAGGGTGATACTGGTATATGCAATTGTTCTTAGAGGGAGTGTCTATATGCCAATTTGAATCATATACCTAAAGGGGCCATGGGATGGTAATACATTATCCATTGTTGAGGTCTATTATGAGTAACTGCATCCAAAAAGCAAAATACCTGAAGTGAAAAATATCTGATAATAAATAATGGATTACAAAAATATGACCATTGGTATGACAAGCAAGCATACATGTGTCTTGGGGCTCCATGATGAGGCCCCAGGAAAGATGTGCATAATGTAAATAATACCATACCATGGTGTAGATCAGAGAATAAGGATTCCAGAGGTGCTGACTGTTTGAAAAACGAAGGTCTTGAGCTCTCGTACGATGGATCAGAAGTTTGGGTTCTAGGTGTCTAAATAGTAGTTGGGTCTTGCAATTCCACATCATTTGTACTTGTTGTGACAAGCATTGACATGGCTCTGGTGAATCAATGTGAGATCGAGCTTCGTTATGTGGATTGGGGGTATTCAATTATTGTTGCAAGAGATCCAGGTAAGGGGCCTGGACCTCCTGATGAGTTGCATTTTTAACTTTTCGCTTAGGGTTGTACGGATAGTCGTGCATCCCCTTTTTTGTCTGCGCAAGTGAAACTCCATCTATCACGCTTCACAACGCGGATGAGTACATTATACTCGCACAAATACACATGGACCCTAATTTGGTTGCTTGCGCTAATGCGTTGTCCGTGTAAATACTTTTATGTTAAGTCGTGCAGATTGCGCTGATGGTGCAATTTCTTTGTTTGAAAGTCGCACCGGTCACTGTGGCTATCCTTCCTGGATTTATTTGATGTTGCTGAGTGAATTTAATTTATTAACTCTTGTGGGTATGAATTCTTGATGTATGAAACTGATGGATTTTCCGATGATCTTGTGTATTGCTTGGTGAGCACTTTTTTGGTGATAACAATTAATAATGCATATGGCATGGTGGCTAGAATCACGTGAGTGTGTTAAATAAGAATAATGAGACAAATTATTTCTTGTGGCAGATTTGTGAAGCATGAGATAGTCATACAGATGAGTATTGGTTTATGATTGCAAACTTATTTTGAATAAATGTTTATATTTTGGAGTTGAAAACTCCCGTGAATAAGATAATTGTTATATGAGAATAGATATAACATATATAATTTGTTAATGGTTGTTATAGGAACAAATGGAGAATGAAGAAACAAGTTGTCAAGCTTGTAGAAGAGGAAAGTTGCCAGGCTTGTAGGCAAGTTGTTAGGCTTGCAGAAGAGGCAAGTTGTTAGGCTTGCAGAAGAACTAGGTTGTCAAGTTTGAAGAGTGAACTCCTATGTGTGAGTTGCACTGGAGTAGTAAACTTGCAATTTTTTTGTTTCCTGGTAGTTTTCCTAGCACCAAGTTCCCTTGAGTTCCCAATAGTGATATTCTTGGTTACCTGTACCAGAGAGACCTCGATAAATGAATGGTACAACCCAATTGGACTGAGGGCAATGAAGGGGGTACATTCCTTGGGTTGGGATGTCAAGAGGAAGTGAGTTGGATGAAAATGAGATAGATGTAGGAGAATACCAGTGGGTTGAAAGGAACAAGAGATTATTGGCTGGAATTTCTGCAAGAATGATGCATTGTGTAATCATTATGTATATGTTTTGGGCCAGAGTGCCTATGTATTCAAGTTTTGTTGGAGTTACTTCACACACACCTAGGATTTTTTTCCTAAGGTTATTCCTTGTTTATTAGTCATAATTAGTCATTATCCAATCTCCTATATTTTAGGGGAGAATATTCTCTTTCAGTTGGCACTTCAGTTTGACTAGTTGAGTTGAGTTTAGATGATGTATTGGTTTTGTCACCATGCAACATTGGGATCATCACCATGCTAATGCGCACTTGCCTTGGGATCATCACCATACTGGCGTGGTACCCTTGATCCCTTGATCGACTCCTCACTACACTCTGTTTAGTCAGTTAACTAAAGACTGGTTGACTAGTTAACTCAGCTAGGTGACAATTCACTCTTGTAACTGCCTCAGAGACTAAACTAGGTGGCAGTTCACTCCCGTAACTGCTGGTGTGTGTCTAGATCACTCTAGACCACCACTATGGCTCATTAGTTACTCATGTATCCTATATCTATTGTTATTTATTCACTCTTTGAGTGTGGAATATAGTTAATGAGAATTCTTTCATTCTTTTCTCTCCGTCTTCTTCTTTCTCAAATTCTCTCTGCAAATGTGTGTATCATTGTTTAGCTAGATATATTCGGTGCAGGTTCAACACATTTACATGGTATCAGAGCCAACAGACTGCTAAGCAAATAATACACCAAATTATTTTTGCAGGTACTGAAGATTGAAGAACGCAAAAAAGATGGAATATATGTTTTACTCATCGATAATACTTCTCACGCCTCATAACTATTTGGAGTGGAAGCCAAAGATTCTACTTTTTCTTAGAAGTAGAGGCTTATACCAAATAACCATGGCAATGGAAGTAGAGTCTGATTCCGTCGATGAGAAAAATGACTTTCTCAACAGACAAGATATGGCCATAGGATGTATCCTCTATTTTATTTCTCCCAAAATTCTCCATCAAGTATATGATGACTCACAAGATTTCACTCAAACTGATTTATGGAGCAGATTGGAGGTTTTATTTTGGAATAAGGAAGAATGCATGCAAAATGTTGACAAGATAGAGAATGTAGAAAAGCCACTGGAAGATAAATCATCTAAATTTGAAGAACCTTCTACACAAGTATCTGCAAAAAATTGTATTCCATTAATTGAAGATGATGTCTACTCCATTTCAAATTTGTTTTCTGAATTTCATGTGAAAGATATATGGCATGCATCTCAGGGGTCACATGCAGACACTTTTCCATGTGCAATTCATGCATCTCAGGAGACAAAAAGGGAGCCACGCATATCAGACTCAATTATGATATTTTCTGAGCACAATTTGCATTAAAAAATTGGATATTTTAATTCCTCTCGGGAAAATATCCAATTTCAAAAAAAAAATCATCTGAAATGGAGTCTGGGAAGTGAAGTTATGATCGTTTTAAAATCAACAAAATTTCAACGTTTTTCCGGAAATGGCCGCACGGTTTTCAAAATTTCATCCAAAATTTATTTGGATCTTATTAATTACAAGAAGATAAAGTGGATATGTATGGACATCTCAATGGTGCACATACTTCATCAAATCCGTTAGACATCTACATCTTCAACAAAATCTTCAAAGAGCACAAACTTGCACAGTTGTGAGGTCTTCTTGAAGTGAAGGACAAGGTTACTTAGCAACTGCTTTTTGTTCTTTCTCATTTTATTTTTTTATGCATTGTAATTTGAGGGGGGGATTTTCCCATGAGGTTTTCCCTCTTTCCTCACTTTATTTTCACTGTATCTTTTGTACTTGGGTGCCTAACATGGCCTCGTTGCCGGGACCCAATCTTTATTTTCACCATAGTGATGTTCAAGGGAGGTGTTGGAGTTACTTCACACACACCTAGGATTTTTTTCCTAAGGTTATTCCTTGTTTATTAGTCATAATTAGTCATTATCCAATCTTCTATATTTTAGGGGAGAATATTCCACCTGGAGAATATTTTCTTTCAGTTGGCACTTCAGTTTGACTAGTTGAGTTGAGTTTAGATGATGCATTGGTTTTGTCACCATACAACATTGGGATCATCACCATGCTAATGCGCAATTGCCTTCGGATTATCACCATACTGGTGCATTACCCTTGATCCCTAGATCGACTCCTCACTACACTCTGTTAAGTCAGTTAACTGAAGACTGGTTGACTAGTTAACTCAACTAGGTGACAATTCACTCTTGTAACTGCCTCAGAGACTAGACTAGCTGGCAGTTCACTCCCGTAACTACTGGTGTGTGTCCAGATCACTCTAGACCACCACTATGGCTCATTAGTTACTCATGTATCCTATTTCTATTGTTTTTTATTCACTCTTTGAGTGTGGAATACAGTTATAGAGAATTCTTTCATTCTTTTCTCTCCTTCTTCTTCTTTCTCAAATTCTCTCTGCAAATGTGTGTATCATTGTTTAGCTAGATCTATTATGTGCAGGTTCAACACATTTACAAGTTTTGGGGCCATAATTCTTGTGTGATATTAAGGTCAGAGAGCCTAGCATTATGATATGCATTTACATCTGTATGGTGTTGTGCAATGAGGACAGTGCAAAAATAAGGGGAAGGGGATGTAATGTCCCCAGTTTTAGTCCCCACAATTTATAATGTAATTGTATAAATACGATAATAGGTTGGTGAGCCATTATGTTGGGTCGAAGAGCCTATATTGATTAATGTGGTTGAGGGATGAATTATGTATTTTGTACATTAAAATAATTAATAAATAATAATAGTTGGTTGCGGTATAAGCAGGACGGTAACAACGGGGGGCTATGATTTCACAAGAGAGGGGGCTAAATAGAGGTCCAAGGGGTTACCCATTTGTATTAATTCAACCTATTCATATTAATGTTTATCCACCATTGGAATATCAAATAGATATTAAAGTGATGTAAGAGTGGTAGGTGGGAAAGGTCAACTCACCAATTTATAACATCATGGGCTAAGTACATCTACTCTTTGAGAAATGTGTGAGTCAAGCTTGCATGAGAAGAAAAAGAAATTCAAGTGCCTTTTTGGGTGAGTTTTTCATGTTGGTTTGAAGGAGCAAGAGGAGGGTTGAGTGCTAGAAAAAGAGTACCAACCATGTTATGCTTAAGGACAACCATTGTTGGGCTAATTTTTATGCTAAAAATGAGGTTGTAGGACCATAAGTGATATTTCTTATTGAGGAAATGGCTAAAGAGCCTTGAGAAGGTTGTTTTGAGCACTCTTGAAGCAACAAAGAGTTCCTATAGTCCCCAACTATGAGATTCATAGCCAACTAACTGCACTGGAGCCCTGGAGGGAGGTGTGAAGACCCAAGGGACTGCGTGCAGTGAAGGGGGATCCCATTCCTTGGGTTGTGTAGGTTTTGGGGTAGAGCGCTGGTGGATTGGAACTACTATTGGACTGGAACTTGGGTTTTGGGCTACTGATTGTGGAGAGTGGACAACCAAGAGGGACAAACCTTCTTGTGGACTCATAGCCTCATATCAGGGGCGACTTCCTATTGAGATTTGGAACAACAAGCCTATGGTCGGGAGGAATGTCCTATGTACACAACCAATTGGTTAATCAATTCAAGATAAGTTTTCTATTTTATTTACATGATTATTTCCGCTATGTATACATGTTAATTTGAATGTTATGACTATGTGTTTGAATGGTTGCATTTTGGTTTTCAATATATTGTTATTTGCACGGGTAAATTAACATGTGTGTTTGCTATAATTTTTATGTGTGTGAGCAAGCAAATTTGCATGTTTTGATGGTTTGGGTTCTTTACATAATTATACATTTGTTGAAGGTTTCGAGGAAGACATGTGTTCATATTTATATGTTTATTTTCATATCTATAATACATCTAGAGAAGGAAGTGAACATTTTGAAGTTCTTGGACAACCTAATGTAGTAGAGTCAAACTTAGAAATCCTTCATGATTATTTTCATCCATATCCAAAATTTTTGTAACCAATCTCCATCCCTGTTCATTTGCAAATAATGCATAGAAGTTTTAGATTAATAAACATTTGTGTGTAGAAAATTTCCAACGACCATCATCTTCAGATTTGGTGAATTTTCATGTAAAATTTCCGCTAAAAAGGATCTTTTGTTTGTTATAAATTGTATGGGACAACAAGGTTTATAATTAGATGTATGTTGAGGAAATTTTCAACCTTAAAAAATGGGCCAACGAACCATATTGTGTACACAAAAATTATTTTCTAGATCTGAAATTTTGTTTCATGCGTTGTCTTCATCTTCATTAAAGGTTAATTTTTCAGTGGAAAAGCCTAAAATTTGATTCTTGAGGATAATGAAGAGGATTTTCCAACTTTTGATGAGCTATCATGTCCTCAGGAGGACTATATCAACATTATCCAACATTGGATAGAGGGGTCTTGTAGTGGTGGATGCCATCCTTAGCATGGATTTGATGATATTGACTATCTTCATGATGATATTCCAAATTTCAGCCTAGCATCCATGAAGATTCCATCGTATTTGTATTTGATGTTGGATGTTTCCTTGTTTTGGTTCATAGGAAAACACAAAGGAATTTTTTTTTTTATGTAAACAAAGGGTCAAGATGGCTCCATTGGTTGTATGATTACACCTAGCTCTTGTACTTTTTCATGTTAGAGTAGGTGTAGGAGGAATAAGCTCTTGAAGAGCATTAGAGTATAAGAATAAGCTATCTATCATAAGCATTAGTTTTCATTTAATCTTTGGCATTGTCGGCTTATGCCTTTATTGTAAAGCCAATTTTGATGTAATAAACTATATGGATATTTGTATGTGGTGTCTAAGGATGTGATGTGGATGCATTCTCAACAGGTACATCAAGATTTTAGGGTTCTCATGCACTCTTCTCCAAAGATAATGTCTCCCCAAGTTGGAGCCATTGTTACCCCTCATCTTTGCATGAGTGGCAAATGCGTGATTTCCATCACATGACAGGCTTTCCAGGGGTGACATATGGATGCACATTGGTTTAGTGGATATGTGGTGGATTATCTTGGTACCAGGTTCTCTTTTTGTTGATGCACTTGATGCTTAGATGAATGATTGTGGCATGTTATTTGATGCTATGATATGACATTGGAGAAATCATAATTATATGTTCATATTTAGCTTAACCTAACACTTATGTATCTCACTCATGGATCCTAGTTCATGATGGAGGGTTTATTGATTAGATCCATTTTATTATGACTTTGGCTTATGTTGGAGCTTGTATAGAAGACACCATTTCTAATAGTCATCTTCACCATTGACATAAATGCGGTGGAAAATATATTATAAAGGGACCACCCCTTTTTGCACTTAGTTTATGATCAAGATATATAAAGCAAAATTAAAAGATCATATTGTTCTAATGTTGGGGCCACTCCCTTCATTAACTTATACATTAGCTTATGTGATGGAGTAAAAGTGGGATAATGTCATAACATATGCTTTAAAGGGCCATCCCCTTCATTATAATTCACTAGCTTAAGTAGTCATGCAATTGCTCAAAAAGGGGAAACAATGTCACTCCCTTGCTTACCTCATGCAACAAAGTTTATGATATGGTGTCGTTTAGTTTGGGAATTGACATCATGGTAATATGGGTCCTCCCCCATTCTAACTCTTATGATGGTTGGGTAAGTCGTTGCTTATATACCACAATCTTGTGCTCACATGCAATACATTAAGGTTTGTAAAAGGGGTTTCCTCCTAACTTAAGTCTATGAGGCATGGTAAAACATGTGGGTGCCAAGGATGAAGCCACCATCCTTATTAGCCACCAATGCATGTGCACATGGGACAAAACCGAATTTGATTATCTCCATTGGTTGCCATCCACATTTGTGATTAATCATGAAGAGGCCGTAAGATCCACACAACACATAACTGCCTTCACCTAGCCCACATATTTCTAGGTGGAGGGGGTCTCATACACCAATTTGGTGTCTAGCTTGGCCGTGACCTTAAAAATAGATTATTATTATTATTATAAAGTGATGAACTAGACCCATGTGATGGTGTAGATTCAACATGCAATGGGGTCGCCCCCATTTATTTACTATTTTATATGATATGGTGGAGGTCGATGCAAGATTTCTCTCTATTGGCCACTAGATCATGTATGTGAAATCAAGGGGTTAACTTGAAGATCACCATCCCACTCTTTGATTTTTCTACCTATGGCATATCAAATATATAGAGCCATCTTTATTCCTTATCTTTTTATCAACATGAAGACCATGGTTATGGAGAGCGTACAGTGTATGGGGTGATATTATGAGTTAGAACAACCTTTTTGCTTGTTAAGTCGTGTGAATCCATTATGGATTGAACTCCTTTTGTTGAAAACTATATAATGGTTTACTTTCTCCATTTGTAAGGGGGATTTGGTGTGAGTGAAGGAGCTTCGAGATATGGAATAAAGTAGCAATTTTCTTCGTCTAAAGCTTTGTATAGTGATTGTACAATTTATCTATGTGTGGTATATTGTTTTAGGCACAACATTGGAAGCTCTATTTTGTAGGTTGATGGATTCCAAAGTCAATTGAGAGCCACAGATGAACATGATTGGTATGTTGGAAAGGGCTAGGGTAATTGGTTTCTTCCCTCTTATATCGTTTCCCTTTTTTGTTGCTTACCATCAAGATGAAAACATTATGTATGTGGTCTAATTTTCCCATTGCATTATGTAGATAGTCTTTGGTAGGGGCCACCCATATGATAGCCTTGAGTAGTGGATCTCACAAAGACCCTCTCCACCATCAAAAATATAGATCTAGCAACCAAATTAGGGTTACTATAGGGCACACCACCTTGCTGCTTATAACCCCTAATACTCTTTAGAACCAACCTCTAAAATTGCATACATGACCCCATAGCCCAAGCAAATAAATGCACTGGTCTCTCTTTCATCCACCACCCCAAACACAAAAAATCGTAAAACCATTTTTTCTTTTTTTGTTTATGTTGCTAAGCTCTCTCTTGCTCTCACTCCATACTACACAAATTGAGCTTAATTAATCATAGGGAATCCCCCCTAGGCTAGGATCATCCAATTTTATCTAGTTTGGAGTGAGAAAGGCAAGGATACTAAGGTGACAATGGGTATCTTGCCTAAGTTACCCTTAGGGTATCACACTTGTGATTATGACTTTTGCACCTACTGAGAACCAGGGAGGTAACAATGTGAATGTTATATTCTTCATGTTTAATAAATGTTGCTACAAAGAACTTTAAGTGCTTAAACGACTTTAAGTGCATTTGTTAGAATATATGATATATATTTATATATAAATTGGATAATCAAATGATTAATTTTGGAAGTACCTAGCCATTGGTTGCATATGTTAATTTGATAAAATTTGATTACCAACAACACTCTTAGATTACTCTAGTAAATTTGATTACCAACATCACTCTTAAATTACTCTAGTCAAGTTCAAGTTTGATCACTCAAATTGTCATTTGCAATACTCCTTTATGTTATGATGCTGCACTACTGTAATTCATTAATATATCATTGAAGAGTTGTGAATTTTTTTTATGATGTATAACCCTTGGATTTTTTTATTTTTATTTTTTCAATCTTGGCATGTTTATTTTAAAAAATTGTCTTTTTTGCATATTCAAGTTTCATACTAAGCTTTTGTCCTAAATAAGCTTTATATGCCATCAAATCTTTTCTAGAAATTCTAAAACTAGATATATTATTTTTTAATATAATATTTTTTAACTCTTGTTGTCGTAGGATAAAAAGGACCATTTTCCGACCCATATAAAATCCTAGGTAGAAAAATAATCCACTTTGCATGTATATTTAAGTTTCTGCTTTTGCAAAAGACCAAAGGCGCGTTCAGAATGTGGAATAGCTTAGTCCGATTGGTACAAGTCATTAATCAGTGGCTGAGCTGGGCGCCTGGCACTGGTCAACACATTAAAATCGACAAAGATAAGATTTTAGGTATGGGGAAAAGCAATTCTATCCGATGAACTTATCTTTCCAAGAAATTAAGTTCACACACATATTTTGGGAACGCAACAAAGAGGTAGATTTCCTTTCCAAGAAAGGATTGCTGGAACAAAAAGAATACTAACATATTTTCCAGTGATTAATGGGAGGACTGGCCCTATGTCTCAGATTAATCTGTTCTGATCTGATTTTCTGTCTTTATTTTATTAATCAGCTATCGAATTTGAGGAGTGTGATATATCTTCTTTGGTATTGATATGGAGCACTATTAGTTCCCTGTGTGAAACTCGTGGGTGACTTAGAGTCCTCGAGTCTTATAAAAGAACTCTTAGTTAACTTTTTTGTCGGAATGTAAATCTGTTTTTTTAGTGGAGATATTTCTTGGGAAGTTTCCTGCAGATGTAAATGCATTTTTATTAATATAAAAATTCAAGCGAATTTTCATTTGGAAAAAAAAAAGGTTTATGCTTTTGCCATAAATAAAAAGTTTTAAATAGAAAAAATGTTTTTATTTTAAACTTTTTAAGTTTTGGTTTTTTTAATGTTTCTAACAATTTTGTTTAAAATTTAACAAGCATAAGCATTGGTGAAGCTATATATTTGAGTGGTTGAGTCTATAAATTCATTAAAAATGCAATTTAAATAATATAAAATTGTTATTTTACTCAATTTATGTGGCGTGAAAAATGCCAAAACTTAAAACATTTAAAAATGGTATGAATTTTTTGCTTTGTCTAATTCTAACAAAAATAAGTTTTTATTTTATGAAAGTTAAAGCCACACTCCCTTATGAAATTCTTTTAGTTGAAACAAGTACTTGACAACCATAACCAAATTAATAAACTATTTAAAGAAGATAGACAACATGGATAACCAACTCTCGCTCAAGTTAGCTACGGAGGAGGAGGAGTTAGAATAAAACTTAAATAAAATAAAATTAAAAGTGGTTAAGTAAGTGGAGTATCAAGCCCCATGAATGTCCTAACACCAAGGAAGAAATAAAAATAAACCACACAATATAAAATTCTAGGTAGAAAAATAATCCACTTTGCATGTATATTTAAGTTTCATGCTATGCTTTTGCCATAAATAAATCATGCAAAGTTTTAAATTGAAAAAATGTATTTAGTTTATTTTTTTTAAGTTTTAGCTTGTTTTGGTTAATGTTTCAGATCAATTTTGCTTGAAATTAGAGGAATTGAAAGTGTATATTTGAGTGGTTGAGTTTATAATGGAGGTTTTTCAATATGGTGAATCCATTTATTCATTTAAAAATGCAATTTAAATAACATAAAATTGCCATTTCACCCAATTTATGTCCTCCAATTCCTGTGAAAAATGTCAAAACTTAAAACGTTTAAAAGTGCCTTAAAAAATGGTATGGATTTTACCAAACTTGGCCCAAGTTAATGCTGGTCCAAGTTAGCTCTGGAGGAATTTGTATAAAGCAAAATAAAAAGTGGTTGAGTAAGTAGAATATTAAGCTGCATGAATGTCCTAACACCAAAGAAGAAATAAAAAAGTTCATGAATGAAAAAGTTAGGACTGCCATGTGGACCAATCACACTGGGTGTAAAAAAACATACTACATCAAGTAGTTTAACCCAAATTGTGATCATAGCTAGAAAACATATTTAGGCGTAGTGATTAAAGGAAAAACAAGATTGTTAATTGCACAACTAAAGACATGTTCACATCATCTTAGATGTGAGACCGGTTGGTGGAGGGTACCCACAAAAGTTTGGGAGGAGAGAACTTACATATTTTACAATAAAAATATGGTGAAGATGGAGTAACACTTTATCATAGAATATGAAGTATAAAACAACTTAAAAATCAACAACATGCACAAACTATTTGACAAAAATAAAAGCAACCAGATTATTAATCTTCTAAAATCAACAACATGCAAAAACTATTTGACAAAAATAAAAGCAACCAGATTATTAATCTTCTAGTAAAGAGTCACAACAAAATATCCGAGTCAATAGTCATAACAAAAGATCCGACAGTGTGAAGATAAATTAGGAATGTTATTCCCTTATACTTCCCTTGTACTATTTAAACCAGTTAACATCATTAGAATCAATCAATCAGAATTTTGGATAAACCATATATACAACGCCTCAAGTCTCGAGAGATTACGGTGCTCCGGAGGTATTTTTTCCTTTTATATGATGATCAGCTCTTTAATTAGGAATTTAACTTCAGCACTGGGCAGTAACAGTAGATTTGTGCACACTTGATCAAATCGCTGTACAGGGAAATGTTCATAATGGTTTAGATTGGATTTTCATTCTAGCAGAGGGAGTATATAGGATTTTTTTGGGGAGGAAGCTAGTCTTTATAATTACAGGAGCTGTTATCTGGTTAGAATTTAACCCAAAAAAAATCGAAATTTTATTCTGTTACAAGTCATGCTCAGAGAGATGTTCCAAGAGTTTTGCATCCTTCTGAATCTACCTAGATCTCCGAAAAAAATGATCAGAAATCCAAATCAAGAACTCTGACTTCTTGTATGCGGGCTTGAGCCAACCTAAAAGAAGCTTAGGGCTTCCTAGCATAGCTTTGTGTTCGTCCATTCTAATATAAACACATTGCGTGTAGGAGAAGTGGATAGTTGGCAATGGCAACGGACAGATTGAGTGCTTTGGATGATAACCTACTCTGCTTTCATATTCTTTCTAAGCTTTCTTTAACACATGCAGTCCGTTGTTCTTTGCTGTCACGCAGATGGAAATATCTGTGGATAGTTTTACCCCATCTCAAAGTTTCCAGTCTGTGTTTTAAAGAAGAAGTAATTGATCACATGATGCTCTCTCATTCTGGTCCCCTTGAAAGTTTTGAACTTTCGTTAACCGATTCTTATGGGATTGATAACAACATCAATGGCAAATTGTTTTGGAGATGGCTTTGTTTTGCATCTGCAAAAAGAGTCAAGGAAATCACTCTAAAAAATCGTTTTAACAGCTTTACTATAAGTTTAATGCATCTCCCAACTTCTCTATTTTCCTGTGATTGCCTCACATCTTTGAAGCTTGAGTATTTTGATTTTAGACAACTACCCACTTATAGCTTTGGCGGATTCAGACGTCTTAGAACCTGTTTTCTATCACATTTACATTCTAGTGATGATATACTTGAGTATCTTGTAGCAAGATGCCCTCTTCTTGAAAATTTGACGGTCCAAAGCTGCAATGGGCTGAGCAATGTGAAGATTTCTGCACCGAATCTCACGAATTTAGATTTTACAGATAATAACCGTCCAAGCTCACTGACACTGAACTGCCCACAGCTGATGCATATCGTAGTACAGGGTTTTCACCCTATATCGAGGTTGGAGCTTAATTCTTGCGGGCCTCTACATTTGTCCACAACACAGATTCAGCTACTTGAAGGGGTTTCGAATAGGAACCTGTTGAGAAAGCTTACCCTTCGTCGTTTCAGAAGATACTTGTCTTCTCTCACAGTTTTAAACAGTTTTTCCAATCTTGAAGAACTCTCTAT